>VWZI01014732.1:457554-505373 GCA_013396835.1 Psilopogon haemacephalus
AAATCTGTTTACTGCATGAGCCCTATGTAAAAATAAAAAGGGAGGGAAAAATGAACTACATGGAAGTAAATGGGAATTTGCACTGCAGGCTCAGACTGTGATTATTGGGGATAAGCCAAAGCTGTTGTAAATAAATAATATGAAGATACATGCAAAAGTTGGAAGAAAAGGCATAAGGCTCTCCACCTCAGACATTTACATTCTTTATACCTGCCACATAAAACTTACCTAAAGCTTTCTTAAGTGGATAGGTAATAGGGAATAGATAAATTTCTAGGCAAGTTTTCCCACTATGAAAATGACATTTGATTTCTGCACTCTAAAGAACAAGATCTGACTGATCCTAAAAAGCACTGTGTATTTCTATGAGAAGAAAAGTAATTGGCACGTAAGCATTTACAAAGACAGGTTCAATATCTGCCTCCTTCAACATAGGGAAAGATCAGCCACACACATAACAAACCTCACATTCAATAGCTTGCATCAGTGGAAAGACCAAACCATGACAGCTTTTACTTTTATCATTGCTAGACTGCCTGTATCTCAAAGTTCACAAGAAGCCATAATCACCTAAATATTTTTCTTTTACAAACAGTTTACAAATCCCTATAGTGCTAAAATAATAGAAAAACAAAAGGAAAAAGAACGTACTCAATAGCTTTCAGTTCCGCACAGTTTCCAAAGCACTGTTCAGCATGTATGCATTTTTGACAAATACCTCTTACCTGTAAAAGAGGTTCAGATTCCTTACTAGATGTTATCGTCATGACAAGTCAAACAATCTCTTTTACAAAAGGGTGGATGTCTTTTCAACAAAGCATAAGTGCATGGTTTAAAAAAAAAATAAAAAAAATCACCAAAACACAACTCTCAGAGAGTTTCCCTTCCTTCACTGTCAGTCAAAAACAAGTTGGAATAAGTCTGAGTTGGAATTACCTGAATAAAGAAACTGGAGAGAGAGAGGGAGGGAGGAGAAAGAGGGAGGGGGAAAGAAAGGGAGAGGAAAAAAAAAAAAAAAAGTCCGAGAGGAGACTCAGTGATGTCAGCAGTATGTCTTAAGGAAATCTACAGCTGAGCCCAGCACACTTTATAACTACATAGCACTCAACACCCAGTTACGTGGTAAGCAAATACCTGCTTAAGAGGAAACTGATGTACTTTTAAAGAATGTCAGTTAATCTTTGAAGAAACTTTAGCCAACCTGATCAAAGTCCCTTAAAGGCCTTTTTGCCTAAATAAATAAGGTTACAAGTGGTTGTATAATGCTAAGAAAAGCGTGAGAAGAGCAAAAAGTCAACCCTTTCCTGTTGGCAAAAGGGAGGCTGAAACTCATCTGAAATAAATTCATACTACAGTTGTAACACACTGAGCTGTAGCAGCCACGGACGCAGACGAAATCCCTGACCACCAAAGTTTCCAATCTCTTTAGCCACAACTCTCTTTTCCTCTGATGACTTATTCTGGGTTTGCTTCAGTGACTTTCTGCTCTTGTTTCCTTGAAGCAAAAAGCACCATGCTGATTTGAATTGGGGAAAGTTAGGCACCTTGAACACAGCGAGGAAGAGGTGTGTATGTTTGCCATCTGCAAAGCCTGCACGCTACTATTGGTACCACTCTGGTATTTGATAAGATTCCCAGAACTGAATGCAAACAGCAGCTGTGAAAGGCAAGTCACTGTCGCACTAAAAACGGTAATGTGATAGCCCTTGGGTATCATTCTTCTGTGCCCATTTTTTCAGCAACACTGCTACCAGGAGTTACACATCTCAGCAAACTAGTCCAATACACCTGTAACTCAGCACCACCTGCAGTGACATCCCGTGGTCCAACAAGATCAACACACACGGTTCCTGATTTACTAACAAATTTGTGCCCACTACAAATTCACGGAGGACACACTAGCAAAAGCAAAATTTCTCCTTTCCTCAGTGGCATTGGTTAAACAGGCATTCAAATGCCATTATCAGACATTAATAATGTTGTGATATACAACACAGGAAACTAGAGGCTGGAATTCTGCCTTTAAGTGGTCAAGTATGAAGGCATTCAAGCAGTGCCAGTAGGCAGCAGCTGTTTTACATTTAAAAGAGCAACAGTCAGATGTGATTTTTTTTCACTTTGTCAGAGACTAAAGAATTTCACAAGACTTGGATTGTTCTCCAAATCCATGAACCTGTTGCACTGATATCTTTCTCTATATTTACTATGAGGGAGATGGCAACAGCTCCTATCAGTTTTCATTGCGTATATATAAATGCTTGTAAAGGTCTTTTTCTGCTCTCAGATAAGCTCTTCCATTTGTAGACCCCTCAGCAATGTTCTGGGATGAAGCACCTACACTAGAAGTTCTTCTTCACTATCCAGTTAAATTATGCTTAGTTGTAACTGAATTATACATTATTAAAAATTCTCAGTTACACCTTTCCTCTACCTTTTTTTTTTTTCTTGCAAAGCTTGGGAAATTGCCCAAATCATGAATGAACATGCACTACTCTTACGCATCTTCCAAATCAGCATCCTTGGAAACACAGGGCCTGTGAAATCACCTGTAGTGTGAGGGGTCGTTGGAAGAGCATTAAATGAGGATATGCTCTGAACAGCGTATTTCATACTTTGTGGATATATGCTACAATTAACTTTTAATTCCTGTACTGTTTTTGTAATACCCTGTGAATCTCTAGCACTTTCCCAAGCGTATACTGGCAGAGTACAGTGTAGAATTTAAGTTGCATAGGCATTTCCCAGCTGTGCATGATTGAATTAAAAATGTAAACATTTTTTTTCTTTGAACATAACTTTCTATTAATTCATTTAGCAGAGAAAACAAAGGTGATCTTGGCTCTTAGCAGGAAATGATTACTATGAAACCTCTCTCCCGAGAAGCTGTGGAGAGACTCCAGAAGATGATAGAGTTCACTACACTGCTCATGGTCCTGCAAAGCATTGTTCCAATTTTTCATTCCACATTTTCTCTCTGTGTAACTTTGCACCATCTCTCATTCTTCTACAACCACCTCAATGAATCTTATCAGCCTTCTACACACACAGACAGAAAGTGCCATATTTCTGTTCCTTTCTGCAGGGCTACTTTTCTATCAGTCTGGTGATTTGAGACACTTCATCTATAAATCACCTCAGTTTGAGAGATCCTACAGGAGAAGCGAGAGGAGTGTCTGGCCAGCAGAGGAAGAATGGAAAGTTGGTCACTAAAAGTCAACTACCTGTCAATAGCAGTCTATGTCTAGCTCCTACTCCTCCTTTATCACAAGCAAACCATCTTAAATAAGTATCATTTCCTGGTGGGTAACCATGTACTCTTGGACTGTTACTACACTGCTGCTGAGGCCGGAGAGAAGAGTAAACTAATTTATTAATTCATTCCTTCCAAACTGTACAAGCTCACATGTTGTTCCTTCAGCCTTAACTCAGTACTACAGCCCATAAACCTGTCACCTTACAGGAACAACAGGTTCATAAATTTGGACCAGATAAGTTGAAATACATATCCAAATTTCTCTGATCAGTAAAGCTGAGTGGGAAATACCATGATGATAAAAGGCTTGCTCAGGGCATTTTCAGATTTTATGTTGGCTTTGAATAGAGTTAAATTAGAAAGAGATATAATAAAACTAGAATCCCTGGCAGGAAAGTTAATCCTACACATCAGATCTGCACCTCCAACTTATCCTCAATCCACAAGTCAGCTCTTTGTTTACTGGAAAAGTGCTTTGGACTTCTCATGTGTGACCCTCAGCTCGCAAGAGTTTGCACAGTTGGGATGGTGAGAAGCCCTCATGACACTTCAAGCTCTGTGTCTGTGAACTTCAAATTCATAAATTAAAAATCAAGCACAGGATATAAAGAAATTTGGATCATTATACAAAATCAGACATGTCTAGAAATGAACTTTGCACAAAGACATCCTGTTTATAGGTTGGACTTGATGATCTTGAAGGTCTTTTCCAACCTGATTAATTCCACGATTCTATGATTCTGTTCAATGTGTCCTAAGCAGACATGCATCTGAGAACTTCTAAACATGCATTTGGACATTTATGTGTCTAAACATTGGTGTAAAGCTGAGCCTTGTCTACCTTTCTCCAGATCCTTGGAACTACTGAGGAGCATAGCTCTCAGAAAAAAATTGCTCTTGATGCCTAAACACTATTGCACTCATGGTCTTTTGGGACTCAGGATCCTTCAGCAAAGCTTTAGAAGTATTTAATGACAAACACAATAAAGATGGGGGGAGGGGGGGAAGAGGGGTACAGCACAAAAAATTATCTCTTGTAATAGCGCATTTATTTTTAGTGCACACTTCAAGTCAAAACAGTTTGGTAAAGTGTTCTGTTGTGCTGGCTGGAAGCCAGAGCTATTCTGCCATGACTCATGGTGCTCTGCATGCTGCAGCCATTTCAGTTCCACAGCCCAAAAATTGCTTTTATATTTCACTACTAAACTCATAGAATTTCATATTTTGTGCATTTCCATCTTAATCTATGCATTTTTTTTCCTTTTTTCTCTCTTTTTTAAAATTGCAGACATTTGAAAAACTGCATCAGCAATAGCAAGGCAGTAGCAGAAACTGGTAACAATATTGCCTAAGTTGTCCATGGACTCCTTACTTCAAAATGTGTCTTGATTTGAAAGCGAGGATTATAAAACTAGTGTAACAGAAACTATCCACTTTGTATTATCAATGACACACAATGTAGAACTACATTGTATTATCAATGACACACAATATGTAACACACAATGCAGAACTAAACCCAAATACCATTTTGTGAAGCATTATTTGAATTATACCTAATCATTCAGTGCAAGACACCTCCACAATTAGTTTGTTGAAAATAGTAAAAGCTTTCACATTGCTGTGTACGCAAAAGAACTTGATTCCAAAAGTAAGAAACCAACCTGAATTTATTTTCCTATTCATAAGCTTACTAGAAGATCTCCTGAGGCTAAAGTTTTGCTGGCTTTCTTGTATAGAAATATAAATATATGCTTTCCAAAGCAGCCTACATTTGAATACAAGATATTCAAAGTATTTAATCCAAAACTGGTTCTTGTTAACCATAGAGAAACTCTCCCGTGACTATGTACTTTCTCTGTTGTATATTTCCTTTAATTGTTTCCTAACAGTTTCCTATTTTTGTACTTTTCTCCTGTGCATTATTCATCTACACTGTCAATCAGACCATTCATCTGCTTGTTATTAAAGAAGTTCAGAATAAAAAATGTATATATATATTGGAAGGGCTAAAATTCATTACACACATTCCCAATAGATTAGGTAAAACATTAGACCTGAAGGTGCAGTAGGAGATGCAATTCCCCAAGCATGTGAATGATAATGGGCACAGGAATCTTCACACTCCAAAGAAGTAAGCGACCATGCACTCACTGTGTGTGTGTGCTCTCAGGGTGGCTGATGCACATTTTTAGCCTCCTTTCTTTTGTCACCTCCTTGTTGACATTGCAACAGTGACGGCAGCAAGGAATTCACAGCACATTACCTAGCCTGCTAAGATTTAAAACAGTGGTTTGTATACAAGCCCTACAACTTATGTTCTTTGCATTGTAAGATGTTGTGGCTGATACTGCCATTCCTAAGGGACATTTGTGCACATGAAATGCATATAACTGGAACGAGATTTCATTCCACTTGACGACCTTCACACGGAAGGATATGGCTGAGAAGGACCCAGTTCTGTTCTCAATGAACCAAGCAGTGACCTTTGTGGAAACTTAGTTACTCTGGCAGTTAATGCTTTCAAAAGCTTCAACTTCAGCCCAAGCAATGTGCATACAAGAAGACTGCTGTTGTTTGGACGTTTCTTATCTGCTAGCATTAAGGAAGATGATTGTTCTTTATACATCTGGCTCAGGGTTTCAGAGCCTCATCAAGGCTGCTGTACTGCTAGAGCTGGAAGGACTTCGACAGCAAACCTCAGCTTCCAAATTTAAGCTCCTTCCCAGAGGTGTTACTTCTTGAAGACAGAACTACTGACAAGTTACCACCCAAGATGTCAAAAGGATTACCAGGGAGCAGAAAGTTCTGGAGAATAAAGAGTTGCCTGAGAAAAGCTGCTCATTCTCAGGCACATTTGGCTGCTTTCTCCACAACTGTGGAAACAAGCATCCTCCTCTTTTGATTCTAGCCCAGAGTCAGGGACGATTCACAAGAAGGAATACAATTCCAAGCTGTCTTTCCACATCAGAGTTCAAATGATCACGTACTCCAGATCCAAGCGGGATTTTAATTTCCTCTCCCTTGCCAGTTTGGTCAAAATGTCCAAAGCAGCCAAAATTCACCTCAAATTCCTGGAACTGGGCCACATGTGTTTGCTTTCCAAAACACCCTGGTGGGTACATGCTTGGTTTGCCACATTGTGAGCCAGCAGGATAAATGAATCTCTCCATGGGGATGATCTGTTCACATTGCTGGTGGCACCCTGTGAGACAAAGATGCTTCCTATGGCACTTCCACTATCAGTCTTGTGAGAGCAGAGAAAACAGATCTCCAGGCCACTCAGGTTATAGCTCTAACACTGGTTTTGTTACAATAGGATCAACTCCACTGTCATGGAGAACCGTGTTCTACAGGGCCTAATCCTGAAAATTGCTCTCAGCTACAGGCAGGATATCTGGCCTAAGAAATGGCAAAGTTATTGTCAAGAAGAGCTGATCTAGGGGATGCTGGGAGAGACAAGGCTAAAAGCAGTCGGCTGCAAGAACCACTGACCACAAGAAAGGGAAGCAGCTTTCTCTGATCTAGCATTTTGGCCCGCTTGACCTATGATGACTGGTCCCCTTAATGTTCCTGTGGCTTCTCTTTAAGTGTGAATTTCCTTACTTAGAGATGCCCTGATGACCAGAAATCCTTCTGGGAGATACTGGAAGGCTCCAGCTTCTCAGACACTGGATATTTATTTCTTTTGATATGTTTTCTGTGGTTCAAAGAACATTCATCAGTCAAAGAGAGTCTTTCATATCCAATACTGCCTCTCTATATCTTGTCACATATCTTCAACACCACACTTGCGAGGACAGCAAAGGGATGTTTTCAGTCAGACTTCCATTTATTGGGGTAACTAAATCTGGACAGTCCACTCCATTCTCCACCACGGGCCACAGTCTCTAATGTCTCAAACACATTTCTTAGTAATCTTAAGTAGGTTAGCTTTTCTCTTACTTCTATAACTTAGTGATATTTCAGTACAGTTCTGCACTGGGGTAATTTGAGAATTAACTGATTTTTTTCTTGGAAAGTGGTTTACATGAGAAGCAATAAGAGCCCTGCAAAGAGGTCTGTTCTGGACTTTCTTCTATTGAATTTCTTTGAATTGTACAAGCCCATGACCATTTGGGATAAAAAATGTGGCTTTATTATTACCAGTTTCAGATGCTCAGACAAGATGGACTGTTAGGAAGCCATACTAGAAAGACAGAATATACTGAATCAGTATTTCTGTGCATTTTAAATTACTCAAACCACTTTGAATTGAAGTAACTGCCAAACTTCATCAAAGAGGATTATGAAGTACGTCTACAGACAGGAAGTTGACAGCGTGGAACACTACTGAAAATGCACAAAAGGATGACAATATAGAGAAGGGTATAGAGGTTGTGGTGCAAAATGTATGTACAAGGACTGTTCTCAGACATACAACATAGATTATGGCATTCTTACTAGAAAAAAAAAAGATTAAGAAAGTAGTCTTTCAAAAGCAAAGTGTGAACTTTTGTCCAGACAGTGTTAAAAAGATTCATCTTTAAGATGAAATTTTGTAGAAAGCAAAGTTGTAATCATTTATCAATTGAAATTAACTTTGAGAGGAAGTAAAATATAATCCACAATATTACAGGGGCAGAATATAATTGTTTCATGACAAGAAGATGGCATAGGGGTACTGGCTGCACCCATTGTCACTGTGATTGCACCACAGTTTCCATTGCAACCTCCTATTTTCATATGCCATAAGCATTGCAAAATGTTGACCTTTGGGGCTGCATTTTTCTATGCTTGCTCCCTGCCCCAAAGGAGAATTCTTTCAGAAAGTCTGAGCAAAACCTTTTCAGGGACCATGGCTATTACTCTTCAGCCGTTGCCAGGACGGCTTGCCTCAAGCAGATTGTGTAGCAAATGCTTTGTTCCTCTGAGCTATAATAAATCCTACCATCCATCATGTAAAGCATAAAAGTAAAAGTATGAACAACAAATCAGAGCTTTCCTCATTTAAATGTTTGCAAGAACTGTTTAGGCTTGCAAATGACAGCAGATAAAGAGAAGACACATTTAATTGGGAAACACCGAACTGAGTGAAAGAATCCTTTAAGGTGAGTCCCCAAGACTACCATATTCACACCAGGAACTCCTGGGTTACAGAGACAAATATTGACAAGTGCTATTAAATATGGTCTTCAAGGCACAACAACACAACAAGCCACTCAATAGGAAACTGGATCTGTTTTGTCCCTTTGAGTGTCCTTTAGATGGAATGCTTGCTCCCTTAATCAAAGCAGTGCATGTTTCCATCCGTTGCCCTGACTCAGATGGTTTCCTGAAAGTCTGGCTAAGTCTGGGTCAAGGACATTAGAAGCTCTTATTTTTTTCATTTGAAGAAGCCTTAAAGCATAGATATGGATGCTAAACTGCAGGTACTCATGCTTGCAAAATCTCTCTCAGGGCCCTAAAGACTGCAGTCTACGCATTTGGATAGAGATGACAAGCAGAACTCAAAGCCAAAAACACTCTCAAAACAAACCTCCATGCCTACTATTAAGACATAGCATCCAGGTGGCCTCATGTACCCTCACATATTCCCCTGATTTTATCATTCACGGAAAATATGTCTGAAAGATAGTGTACAGACAGGACAAGCCAGTCTGCCTACAGGCCACAATAAAGACTACAGCTGTCCAAAGGTCTCTGGGAGTGCAAATGTGTTTGTTTCACTCGTTCTAGTTTATGAGGATGCACACCCTTTAGATCGTAGCTTTATTTCGCTCCAAGTTGCAGGTGGAGAAGATCTAATTGCAATATGACTTCTAATGCTGCTGCTCTCGTCAGACCCCACCTGGAGTACTGTGTGCAGTTCTGGAGCCCCCAGCACATGAAGGACATGGAACTGTTGGAGCATGTCCAGAGGAGGGCCACAGAGATGATCAGAGGGCTGGAGCATCTCTGGTATGAGGACAGGCTGAGAGAGTTGAGGCTCTGCAGCCTGGAGAAGAGAAGGCTTCGAGAAGACATTGTAGTAGCCTTCCAGTATCTGAAGGGAGCCTACAGAAGGCCTGGGGAGGGACTATTCACAAGGTTGTGACAGGATGAGGGGTAATGGGTTTACTGGAAAAGGAGAAATTAAAAGGGATGTTGGGAGGAAGTTCTTCACAGTGAGGGTGGTGAAACACTGGCACAGATTGCCCAGGGAGGTTGAGGCTGCTCCCTCTCTGGAGGTGTTCAATGCCAGGTTGGATGAGGCCTTGAGTGACCTGATCTAGTGGGAGGTGTCCCTGCCTATGGCAGGGGGCTGGAACTGGATGATCTTTGATGTCCCTTCCAACCTAAAACATTCTATGATTCTATGAATAGTGGATTAGTATTTATCTCTAGGTTCATCTCTCATGGTTTGTTCTTAAATGGCTTTCAGTCACAGATTTGAAGGTAGAAGCTGCATGAAAATCTGCTATCAGCTTTCTAGAAACAGACGGAATGGCTTTAGTAAAGTTTCACTTACACTGAACACTATCAAAACTTTTCCAGGTAACTATGAACAATCTCTTTAAATGCCAGCTTTCTTTGCATCTCCCTAGGCTTTCAGCAGATACTGGGAATGGAGCAGCATTGCTGCTTGTCCCTGCCTGGGCACTTGTTCTTCCACTGAGTCCAGTTTGGCTACACTACTGTAGATAGTGACAGACCATTAAGCTGAAGTCATTCAAACCAACCTGTTTGGTCTGTTTCTTGTTTAGCTGACCTTGGCTGCTATCTCTGACGTTGATTTCTGCAGTATTCCCACCACGATAATCGTTTTGGGTTCAGCTGTTCCCATGCCTTGATTTCACCTCCTACCCTCCTTTCAGTTTCCTCATTTATCTTCAAATAGTTGCACTTTGTATCTGCTATTGTTCCGACTTCAGCCTTTGAGTGTCTGATTATCTGCTTTCGTTGACTACATCATTCAGTCCATGGAAATACAGTGTTTGTGCACTTTATTGATACATTTGTGTTTGACATTAAATATGACCTTTTAGTGCAATGCTTTTAATCTCAAACACAACAGAACGCCGAGACAAGATAAATTTTACAAGGTGCGCACAATGATCTGATAGTTTTAAAAATCTCCTTTTCCTAGCTGCAACTACATGAATATGATCAAATAGTTCACCCAGTTTTGTATGCTAAGTTTATCTGTCAGATATGCAATTGCACCTGCATAGGGACCTTAACATCACACCATCAGTGGCTTTCTTCTCTCATACCTGATTTAAAGCCAAAAAGAAGGATGATGAATCCACAGTGTTTCTTCATTCACTAAATTTTTATATGAAGCAATTGCTTAATCTCTGTAAATCCTTATGGCACTGTTGTGTAGGAGTTAATGCATAGCTTCTGTCTGTGCAGTTATGTGAAGCTCCCTATGTTTCTTCTGCTTCTCACAATATATTTCAGGTGCATGTTACGGTGAATCTAGCAGAAACAGTGACGGTGAACTGCCTCCACTCTTTGTATTTTTCCATTTACTTCTGGACTACTGATATCTTGACCACTGCAACATACTCGGATCTGAAGTCACACTGTTTCTTCTCCCTATTTTGCAGCTAACTGCAGCTGGTTGACAACTGGTTTCATCAGGACAATGAATTTATATCTCTGGGTTGCTAGGAATGAAAGGAACTCTTTTCCTCAGGGTTAATTCAACTGCCTTGAAGTTCCGCTTGCTCCAATATACCTTTTCAGATTTTTTTTTCCTGCTTTGTCAGAATTATTCCTCCAGTTCCTGAAAGGCCAGCTGTGCTATTTATCTCTTCTTGGAGGACATCTCCTTTTAACTCTTCTTTGAAGAAGAGTTCTCTGGTGCAGCAACTGAACTTATTCAAGTGTGTCTACTATATTTACACTATTGGGTGGACTAAAAGCTTGTAAAGCTGGCAAAGGCAAGCTCCCAAATATATCTTCCATATCTACTTACCTTTGTTACTTTTGTTGTTCACCACTCTTTCCCCTCCCTAGTTGTTGGTATTATTGGGCCAACTGCATCTCCACAGAAATTAACCTTTAGCACACTGCTACTGCACCTTGCTTTCTTGCTCTTCCTTCAGATCTTTCCCTTCTTGTTCAACCTGAGACTGATTTGCTCAGCTTCTGCAAGATACTTTGACTTCTTTTGTTTCATTTCAGCCTTGACTTATGTTTTCCCTGTATTGCCTTGTTTTATTGCTTGTCTAGACTGTCGTTAAATACGTGTACTTTCCAATAACTTCCTTCACTTTGTTTTTTATAACTTCCTTGAATATAACCCAGCAGATCTGTAGAGAAATTTCTTCATCATTGCAGGTCATTAGCCTGAGAAGTCACAAAAAGACAACCACCTTAGAGAACTGCATCCAAGAGCCAAGCCGCCTTTTAATACAGTCCTGTACTTAGACACAGGAAGTTTGAGGTGTTTTCCACAGGTGAGCAGAACAAGGAAAGAACTCTGCCTTAATTGAAGCCATAAGATTTCCACAGAATAACATGGATAAAATGTTACCGACCCAAGTGTGTGTAGGAACACAGACTCCAGGCAGGCAACTCACAGATGAGCCAGTCTCAGAGGGCAGTCCTGAGTTCTCACCTGGACAATGAAGACTGGCTTGCTTGATCCTGGCCAGACAGACTGTCAAAAAAAGCACTCATTCTATCCAGTAGTTTTTTTCTGGAACATCAGGCTTAGGACATAGAAAGAGCTCTGAATTTCCAATAAGTTGAACCTCCAGGAATCTGGAGCTATCAAAGCTGAACGAGGCAATTTCATTCCAGCACTCACAAGAGAGTATTTGGATGCAAAACATTACAAGATGTCCAGGCAGCTCTGGGTTTGGGCACACACTCCAAAGCAGGTGAATCCTTCCTTATTCATAATTCCCCAGCAAGTAAAATGTTTTAGAGTTCTAGCAAAGATGAAACTAATTATCTGCTAGAAAGAGAGGGTTGAGAGATGTTTCAAAAGATCTACTGCACTGAACTGTCAGCAGTTTCTGAAATGCAAGCAAATTATATTAAAATAATTGTAGTCTATATCTACATCTGCACTAAGATAGGGACCTGCAAGTAAATAAATGTGAATCTGTATGCACACACTCCTGCTGGATGGCATATGTGTTTCATGTGCATGTGCTGAAGTACTTTACAGAAGTGAGGCTTTCAGACTTCCCTTGGCAGAACAGACCACTTTCACCTCCTGTGATCCCAGATATCATGGTGTTGGAGAAAGGAGCCCTTTTTTCCTCTCATGGTTCTAGAACAACTTCAATTCAGGATCTCATTTTTGTATCTCTGGTCCTGACACATTCGACAATCAAAGCACATCTCTGTTTCCAACACTTTCTTACTGTCATGTTAAGAGTATGGCAAGTATCATGGACTTTGGCAACCAAGTCCTAAAATCTGGATCTCAAGAACATTGTTATAGAATAAAGGAGGTTGTGTTGCATGGTGTTCCCAAAATTTAAAAAGCTTGTGTAAAAACATACATTTTCCTATATTGCTACAAAGTCTGTAATAGGCTGTTGAAAGTCCAAAGTAGCTTCTACAAAAAAAAAATAATCTGGTAATCAGTATTTGTTTCAGGAACTTATATGTATGCCAAAAACTATGTACTGCATTTATCACCTTGGAACTATTACAATCTTTTCAGTAAATAATATCCTAGTTTCTGAAAAAGCCTAAAATATGTGTCTAATCCAATTGTGTCACCTCTCGTTTTCTTCAAAGAGGGAAAAGAAGGCAAGGCTAAGTATGAAATTCTGTTTCGAATTAACTGCCGCTTAGAGATAAAGTGACCTCTTTGTGCAAAGTCATTGCTGCAAATAATGTCTCTGAGATCTCAGTTACCTCCCACCCCTGAAATGCATAAGTAAATGTTGTTGATACTGACAACACTATTATCTTGCACTTGTGCAGGGCTTCTCATCCAAAATGTTCTAGCTCCTTGCAGGGTGATCCTTTCATTAAGGCCCAAGCTATACCTTTCATGGTCAGGCTCCTACTGTGGGCACTGTATTAAATATTGCAAAGGGTAGGGCAACCTGGAATATGGGGAGGAATTGCACACTTTAACTCCACTGTGGTGTGCCACTGTTAGGTAAATAACCCTCTGTAGGGTGAAACAACAAGTTCTCTGCAGTGTCACAGAGCCATCAAAAGAACAAAGAATACTCCAGTATTATTCTCAATATCACTTAGTTCTTTTTACATCTTTCTGACAGTACGGAGAGATTAAACTGTAAAAAGAGTTCAGGCCATCTAACAAAAAAATACAAGACTAGAAAGGGTATTTAAACAGAGAGACTTTTTTTACTCAAGCAGTGATAGATCCCTGATTCTAGTCAGGGCAATCTGATGTGGTAAAACCTTGAGTATTCCAACAGGGATGAATTTTTTTAAAAAATCAATTAATTTCATTCATTAGAATAAAGCTAATTTAAACTCATTACATTGTTCCTTTTAGTCAGTCATGCCAGCCTCTCAGTCTCTCTACTCAGCCATGCACCCATAAATACCTTTCCACACCAGTATATTTATTCCTGGTTCCTCCTCCTTGTCTTCCTCAGCAGAGAGGGACTCCTCTTCTCAGAGGAATCTCCTGAATATGTTGGCAGTCACTTGCTGAGAATCAAGAGACTCATCTCACTTCTCTTCTTCCCCAGTGGTTATTGAAGCTCTGTTGTTTCTTCTAGTGTTACCCGTTCCTGATCACTCCTACAGCTTCCTCACTCTCAGCAGCTGGAGAAGTTTGAGGTGGTGAGTTGGAGAGCTTGAGAGCTAAGAGAAAGAAGAGATTGTATACTTTGGTATTTTGGAAGCTGGAATCCAGGGAGAAGCTTAAGAACGTGACTTGAGGCCAAAATGCTTGGCTCTCCAGTTACAAAATTAAGCGCGGCAGGTTTATTCCTATCACAACACTGTGGCTCGTGTCTTGTTGGAAGTTGCCAGCATTGGTGATGTGTGGTGGTTTCATAGGAACTTCTCCTTCACTCATCTTCTTTCTGCAGTTCTGTGGGAGGAAATGGGTAACAGCAGAACATCAACACTGTGTGAGACTTGTCTGAGATAGAGCGACCTACTGTGGAGCACAATACTTGCCACATTATGAGATCACACCCTTAAGAGTTATTGTTGGGACATCTGGAGGTTACAATTCTTTCTGTCACTGTCTTCCTCAGCTGTCCTCCCTTTCCCTCATTCAATCAGACTTATGGCCCTCAAGCTCTTAACTTGATCTTTGACTACTATTTCATTTATGCCACCTGCAGAATTAGGAAGGAAAAAAAAAACAAAAAAAGGAGCATCTCACTGCAAACAGATGCTGCCTCTGTACTAAGCAGATAAATTAAATTCCTAAAGCATAGGGTGTTTACAATGTTGCTTCTTTGTAAAGTTCTAGTGTTTTTATCCTTGATATTAGAATTCCAAGTGCATTGTATTGCTTTATTTTTGATCCATCTGGATTAGGGAAATAGCCCATTGGCATCTCTTATGAGCACTGTAAATTAAAGGGACTAACAATTTATCACAGGTATGATTGTAAGAAGAATATAAACCAGCACCCTGTTTTTACTCCACATATGCAGCTTTTCTAGCCTGTCACCTACATTCTGTGAATTTTGTTTTTTCTTCCATATCCATGATGCATAACTTTAATACACAGAGTAAATGATGCACACCCAACACAGACCTGCAGGCACACAGAGGAATACAGCTCCATACAGAGACATTAGATGAAAGCCATTCCAGCACACTGTCTTTCTGAGAGATTGTTTGCTCCTCAAACAAACAGCAATGTATTTTGCTATGCAGTTAGCAGAACTGAGACAAATAGTAAACTTTCTTTTAGAACAGTGCATTAGCCAAAGCTGACCCTGTAGCCTCTGAGAAATATACTCATCTCTTTGCTGCAAGCATCTGATCCGTTTGCAGTTCTACAAGGACAAAGCAATGTACATAGTGCAATAATCAGATGAGAAATACCTGTGATTTTCAGGTGCCAGAGTTAACTAGGTGGCAACCTTTGCAACTCAGATTTATTGAAACAATCTTCTCAGTCTTCTCAGGAAAGACAGACAGTGAGTTAGTCAGCAGAATTTGGGATTTCTTAGTCTCAAGATTTTGTGCCACAAATTACAGTAAGCAGAATATGCATACAGAAATATATCAGTGACTACATTGATGTGTGCTGATTTTAATCTCAATAATGTAACAAAAAGCCTAATTGCAACCAAAAAAAAGTGGTTGGGCAGCAAACTGTCTTTAGACATGAAGACAGGCAGAGAGAGTTGGCGCTCTTCAGCCTGGAGAAGAGAAGGCTTCAAGGAGACCTTATAGTAGCCTTCCAGTATCTAAAGGGTGCCTACAGGACTGCTGGGGAGGGACTATTGACAGGGTCTTGTAATGACGGGATGAGGGCTAGTGGGTTTAAACTGGCAGAGGGGAGATTTAAACGGAATGTTAGGAGAAATTTCTTCACAGTGAGGGTGGTGAGACACTGGAACAGGTTGCCCAGGGAGGTTGTGGCTGCTCCCTCCCTGGAGGTGTTCAAGACCAGGCTGGATGAGACCTTGAGTGACCTGTTCTAGTGGGAGGTGTCCCTGCCTCTGGCAGAGGATTGGAACTGGGTGATCTTTGAGATATCTTCCAACCTAAACCATTCTATGATTCTATGATTCTATGACATAGTTAAGGAGATGTGAGTGAAAGAAAGAGCTGAGGTCAAAGTCAAAGCATGGAAAATGGAGAACTTAATGCACTACATATTTATATAGGTTTTCATCTCCTTCTGGTCCTTCGGCATTTATGATGTCTCTGTCATGCAAGGTGACTGTGCAGGTAAGTATTCAATACTATGCTGATGTCATGCCAGCTGTGCAACCATCCGCAAAGTACCACAGGGCTCGTAGTTTGGAATGTAACAAGAGAGGCTTCCTGTTTTCTGGTTGCTGCTTCTGGTTTTGGGAGTTGTTTTGTTTTGTTTGGTTTTTCATTTTTTTCAGCTGGGCTGGCTTCAGATTTGGGGGGGTAGGGGAGTTGTTTTATAGCTGGCTTCTGCTGCTGCTTCTGATTTTGCTGTATTTTTCTGCAAAATAGGCTAAGGTAATTGTACCAATGTGCACTTGCAATGTACCAGTGTAATACAACGTACAATTGTATCATCTCACCAAACTCTTTATCTCAATCCAAGTTGGATTTCTTTTTTGCTACTTTCCCTCGTGATCTGGGGCTCGGTTGGGGGTATGAAAGGGAGCTGTCTTAAATCAGGGCACTATCCTAGTCAGATTCAAGCAAGATGCCACAGACATCCTGACAATCACTATATATGGGAATCCAGGTTAGACAAGTGGTGAAGGAGTATGGGGAACCACAAGCCAGCCCCAAAGATTGATCCTTGTGGTTCTGCATAAGACTTAGACGGCTCAGTCTCTGGTTTACCTGATTTCTGTGAAAACTGTCTGCATGTGAAGAGATGTGAGAGTCAGCTGATCAATATATGTTTTATAGGAGAAGACATTTATTCTTTCCTGTTTTTATTTGAAAAACTGTCATTGCCTTTTCTATAGATCACTTGGATATAAAATCCATTATTTGGTCCACTGATTTATCAAATAAAATATATTATTTTCTTGCATTTTCCTTGTTGCTGTAACTGGGCAATTTTTTTTTGCAGCTAAATCTGCATTTAATGAGGCTATAGCTATAGTATAAAGACACTCTGAGGAATCCACTAACTGCAGTGGCTGTTATGAAGTCCCTTCCTTCTGACTCTTGTGAAGTCTAAAACTCAATACCAGCATGACACCCTGGCAGGCAAACTCAAGAATACAAAAGAAGCTTCAGCAGACAACTGAAATAATTGTATTTTCTGGTTGTATTTTTACTGATGAAACTGAACTATGTTTTCCAAAGAGCAAGAAACATACTCATTTTTGAAAGACATTATGCCAGTGATGAAACTTATGACTACAAGCACATGACAAATCACTTCTAAGGGCCAAGATTTGTCAAACAACCTGCAATTTGCAAGTACAAATCTGTTCTCAATGCAGCTGGAATGACTGCAATATTAAATCTTTGGTTCAAGAACCTCATCTTCCACAATGTTTAATCAGTAAGATTCCTACTCTGTACGAACTGTATTCTTGACACTTTTTAACCATTCCTGGTGAGCAAAATCCTGAAAATGTACACCGGGTCAGTTGTTAAGTAATCAAAGGATGAATTTGTACTCTTAAGTAATTGCCCTCACAGTTCCTACATCTTCAGCAGTCAAAGGTCCAGAGGTTAACTGAGGACCTAGCCAGCTTCTTATAAATGCATGGGGATAAATCCTAGAATCATAGAAGCAATCAGGGTTGGAAGAGACCACAAGAATCATCTAGTTCCAACCCCTCTGCCAACTCCCATGGGCAGGGACACTCTACATCAGGCTGGACAAGCCTCATCCAGCCTGGCCTTAAACACCTCTAGGGAAATGGCCCCAACCATCCCCCTGGGCAACCCATTTCAGGGTCTCACCACTCTCATGCTGAAGAACTTCCTCCTCATGTCCAATCTGAATCTCCCCACCTCCAGCTTTGCTCCATTCCCCCTAGTCCTGTCACTATATGATAGACTAAAAAGTCCCTCCCCAGCTTTTCTGTAGGCCCCCTTCAGATACTGGAAGGCCTCAATAAGGTCACTGAGGAGCCTCCTCTTCTCCACACTGAACAGCTCCAACTCTTTCAGTCTGTCCCCATAGCAGAGGTGCTGCAGCCCTCTGATCATCCTTGTGGCCCTTCTTTGGACATGCTCCACATCCCTCTTGTAATAGGTGCTCCAGAACTGGACACAGTACTCCAGGCGGGGTCTCACCAGAGCAGAGTAGAGGGGGAGAATCACCTCCCTGGCCCTGCTGGCCACACTTCTCCTGATGCAGCCCAGGATCTGGTTGGCTTTCTGGGCTGCAAGTGCACACTGCTGACTCATGTTGAGCTTCTTGTCCACCAGCACCCCCAAGTCCCTCTCCTCAGGGCTGCTCTCCAGCCAGTCACTGCCCAGCCTGTATTTGTGCCTAGAATTGCCTTGAACCAGATGCAGGACCTTGCACTTGGTCTCCTGTTCAGTGGCTGCTTGAATCAAGACATCAGGATATGCCCATGACCACAGGGGCTGAATGAATAGCCACTCAATTCAGTGGTGAGCAGCACTGCTATGGCAGAAGGTGCTGAATCAGGCCTTTATTCCAAAATGTTAACACCAAGCAAGGGAGCTGAGGAATGCAGTAGCCATTTTAAACTGTAGTGTAATATTTATTTAATTTGACAGCTTTCAAACTGTACATCCTGTAGTCTTTAAAAAAAAAAACAAAAAACAACAAAAAAACCCACCAAACCAAAAAGCAAGTTCTGATTGCCTTACCATGATCCTGCAGATGTCTATCAAACACTACCAGAAATAACTAGAAAATACAGAACTATGGTTTGCACTATGAAAAAAATAAATTCAGGTATAGCGATCAATTTTCCCCACTGTCAACAGTAAGATCAAGGTCAGAAAACTGAGCCAAACAACCTCAGCTATCTTTTAACACAAGGACCTTTTTTTCCCTTGTAGCGCTGCCATAGCAAAACAGATGCTAGAAATTCTCACTCCAAAACTCTTTGCTTTTCATCCAGCTTTAAAGCTATGGTGACATTCCAAGTTAAACTCACAAAGGAGAAAGAAATATGCTGGTGTTTTCATTGTAATATGAATTTTCCATTGAAGCTTGTGGTTGAATTAGCAGTCCATTTTTTAACTATTACTTTAATTTGCTCCTGGTGGTCAATTTTTTTTGTTTTGTTTTTTCTTTTTTTTTTCCTTTCTATAAAAGTCATGTCTCAGTCCTATGCCTTTTGAGATACCTCACTGTAAAATGTTTTAAAGGGGAGGGCACTGTCTAATTATATGTCTGTAAAGTGGCTAGAGAGCTTCATTTGTGTGGAGTAAAACAAATAAGAGAAAACGTGGAGGAATGCACTCCTGAACCAATGTGGACATACCCATCTTGTTCCCATATATGAGCACAAATATTAAGGTGTTGGGAGTGATTCTGAGTCTAGACATCCATAATAGTTTTTGTACTTAAAATCCTCTTTTAACTTGTGCCTGGAGTAACTGATGTGTTCACACACTGGGAAATTTAGAACTAGGCATAAGGAAACTTTTTTTTTTTTTTCCCCCCCCACTGTTTTTCCTCCTTAGCATGTGGAAAGTAAAGAGAATTTTGTGTTTTATTATTTTAAATTCCCCATGCTTTATTTACCTCCCAGGCACTGTGAATGTAGTGGTTCTGTAGTCTTGATTAACGGTGGGCAATCAGACTGTGGAATGCAAAAATCCCTTAGGGCTTTTTACATTTCCAGGAAGTAACTCATAAGGAACTCAAGGCTAGTGGATCCTCCTGCACAATCAGTGTGGAGTTGTAATCTCAGTGCCAGTGTTGTCCTCTATGACTATGTAAGAGGGATAAACACAGTTCGTGATCTTTTTGTTTTATGGGAGTTGACAGAAACTAAGAGGGTTAACCCAATGACATACTGGAGAGAGGGGAAGCTGGCAGTAAGAAATAGACAGGAGGCAGACAACTGAGACTACTCTATCTTGAAGCTAAATAGAAAAGCAGTTTCTTAGAACTTAGAAAATTTGGCTCACTGGAAAAATAAAGAAGCCAGTAAGACTATAAACTCTGAAAAGTGGGGAAGAAGGACTCTGGAGAGCAGAGGTGACTTTTCCCTTTCTGCAGTAATAGTTTTCTGCCTCCAAAGTGGAAGTGTTATGCAGGAGCTGCACTTCAGCTACTATATGCATACTTGTGTGCCGGGACCCCATGAAGAAACCTCAGGTGCCCTGAAGAGATAAACATTTCAGCTATGTTTAGCGAAGCTAAGGCTTTTCAGAAATAGCAGCAGTTGTTGGATACTAGGAGTTAAAGCATAGGCTAACAAATCTTAACAGACTCCGTTGCCCTGGCGATGCTTTCCTCAGGCTGTGCTAATGACACAAGGCCATAACCAATAAAATGACATCTTATATGGCTTGAAAAAATTGCCTAGGGGTTCCATTTTCTTGCCTAAGGCAGCTCCAGAAGGACACAGATAAAGTTGTCTGGGTGGTTTCCCTGAACATTTTCACAGGTTTTGGTTCTTTTCAGTTCCACTTAGAGTCTACATTTTACAGATGTTTAAAGTTTACTGCACTCTGCAATACTGCTTCAGGAGCTTTCTTCCCCAGGTAGCAGCTGTGCACGCTCAGGAAGCTTTCCTTACCTTGACTGCACTGGAGTTTCTAAGGTATTCTTAAATTCAGTTTGTGCTGTAATCGCCCCTTTCTCAGTGTGCGACTGCCAAAGAGTGTGAAAATCCCTGTAATAGCCTGAGTCCCCATTTTCCATGCCTTTTTGAGTACAAAAGTTAACAGACTTCAAATAATGTACTGTGTAGGTGCTCAGCACTTTCAGCCACCACTGATACAATGTTTAATCTGGGAAGAAGCAGGCGAGGATCTAACAATCTAAGAAAACCTTACACAGAGTAACAATCGAAGTGAAAAGCATCATTGCCGGCCGAAGACAAACTTTGCAAGACATTCTAAGGGATGAAGGGTTCTGTATTTATAACTGCATATACATGTACATACAGCCCTAACAAAATACAGTCTCTCTTGCTTTCAAGACTTAATTAATTTTCCAAGTGAATACTTTGTAGTACTATTCAAACACATTACATAGTCACCTAAATTCTGCCATGTGCACTTGCTCTACCAAAATGTGCCTTGATGTCAAAAAAGTCAAATAGCTTTGACTTCTGACTACCACTCACACATATTTCAGTACTCAGAAGCCACTAATTCTGCAGCTCCCTTTTGGAATGAATAGAATAGAATAGAATAGAATAGAATAGAATAGAATAGAATAGAATAGAATAGAATAGAATAGAATAGAATAGAATAGAATAGAATAGAATAGAATAGAATAAGCCATGTTGGAAGAGACCTCCAAGATCATCCAGTCGAACCTATCACCCAGCCCTATCCAATGGCACTAAGTGCTCCACCCAGTCTTGAACACCTCGAGGCATGGTGACCCCACCACCTCCTTGGGCAGCCCATTCCAATGGCAAATCACTCTCTCTGGGAAGAACTTCTTCCTAATATCCAGCCTATACCTCTCCTGGCACAACTTGAGACTGTCCCCCCTCATTCTGTTGCTGGTTGCCTGGGAGAAGAGACTGACCCCCACCTGGCTACAACCTCACTTCAGGTAGTTGTAGACAGCAATGAGGTCCCCCCTGAGCCTCCTCCAGGCTAAACAACCCCAGGACCCTCAGCCTCTCCTCACAGGGCTGTGCTCCAGGCCCCTCACCAGCTTCATCACCCTTCCCTGGAATATGTCCCAGTACCTCAATATCTCTCTTGAATTGAGAGGACCAGAACTGGACACAGTACTCAAGATGTGTCTCTATCAATTCCTTCTTGATAGTTGAGAAGATTTTCAAGTGTTTACTTCTGAAATGTATCCATAACTTCTGAGTTTGGATAAGTGTGTGAAGTCTAGCCACTCTTCTGGCAATGCCTCTTCAGTTGTATTTCCTGTCCAGGAATTCCCCCTCTAGCAGCCTTCTCATTTATTTTTTCTTTTTGAATCAAATTCTCTTCTGTCTTACTGTAAGTCTCTGGATATGAATGTTCATTTACAGCTATGACCGGATTAACCAGAAGCAAGCTGTACCCTCATGACTGGTGATTTTTATGTTATTTGACTGCAATATGCACAATTGCACTCAGGGAGCAATGACTCACCTCACCTCAGCCAAAGGGATTTCCTGCAGAAAGAAAGGTTCAAGGCAGAGCTGTAGATTTTCTACCAGTTAAGACCCTGATTCAGCATCAGATTTGAGCATGTACTTCATATGTACTTAATGTACTGCTTTGTTCAAAAAGGTACACTTGTGACCCTCTATCCTGAAATTAATTCTATAAAAATATATTTCTAAATATTTTTTGAGATATGTGGGCTTCAATATATCCTTATATATTTATCCATATCTGGGTTTCCTAAGATGCAAAAAAACAAACTAAACTGAATATATCAGAGGAGTTTGTGCGAATTAGAGAAAAACTCTGAGCAGGTAGCTGTGATCCTCAAACCCTGAAGGAAAAGAACAGTAAGGAAAAGAAAGGGAAAGGAACAGTACAGGTGAAAGGTGGCTGATGATTTCTGGGAACAGGCTTTGTAGTAAAGATGTGAGATCAATGGCTTTGTGTATCCAAAGAACTTGAAGATACTCAGGACAACCCCTGCATGCTCTCAGTAATCCTTTTAAGCCAAAACCTAATAGGGTTTAAGAAGACAGAGGCTACTGAAACCCTTCTTCCACTGTTTTCAGCATATTGCTCCAATATGCTTCAAAAATCCTTTATTTTCTTTGTGTTGAAAGGAACCACCACCTTGACAGACCATGCCTCTTCCTATTGCTGCATGAGAGAAAGAAGATGACTCTGTATATATCACCTCTGTGGACTTTTTTCCCCCCCCCCAGCTTTGAGCCTGGGTGAGGCTCAGCATTTCTAGAACCCTGACCAAACCTGACTCTCCTAGAACTGTAACCATGTAGTCCTGTACTACACTACTGCCATTCCTTGTCACAGGCCATAAACTCAGTACTGAGTCTAAAAAGTCTCAGAACTGCAGCTTCCCAGTCTTGCTGAGCCTGAACATCAGCTTGACTTGCCTGCAGCTTTCTTTCACTTGGGTAGCTGTGACATCAATTTCTCTAATTGACTGTAAGTATGTGGGTAATTTGTTCTACTTTTGTTTATCTCTGTGTGATACAACCATAGATTTAGATGGAATAACTGCTTGTTACTACTATTTATGCAGAAAGAGCCATGTAAGACTCAAGAATGGCATCCTGTAAAGAAATACAATCCTGATATAACAACAGAGGCCTTGAGAAGAGAAGACACAAGATGCAACATCCACAAGTACAATCAGGAGAAGAAGAATGATGGAGCACAGGTTTGGCATTGCTTATAAACAACTCACCAATGGTTAAAGGTATGCCAGACCTGGGTCTGGACAAATACAATTTAAAAAGTAACAAGGAAACAGGATCTCACACTTCTAAAAAACCTACTTATTGTAAACTCAGGGTTCTGCAGAACAACAAAGACAGAGCAAAGACAGAAATTACCCCAAGTGGATCCCAGAAGGAGGAAGAAGAAATCTTCAGCATGAACGTCACTTTCCTCTCAGAGGACTATGCATGCCAACAGCTCATCTGACTACACTGCTACAGCAATAAAAACTGCCAATTTTAGTACTCAGAAGGGCAGTGGAGTCATGACCATAACACCAGGAAAATGTGCAGAAATGATTAATTATATGGATATCAGTGTTAATTCAAGTGTTACTTCTTCTTTTGTAACTTAGATTTGGTCTAGTTATGAATAAATTCTTAAGATTTGAATAAAATCATGGCTTTATTGCTACATAAGGTGCACTTCCCTTTTGCTGTAAGGAAAGTTTTAAGAGTATCTTTGTCAGCTTTTCAGGTCTGAGTCTTTTAGTCCCAGCACAGGCCTCAAGTTGAAAGGAAAGACAGCTGTGAATTTAGACAGGTTTTTCAAGTTTCATGGAAACCAAATTCACACACACACATGTATACATATATACATGTTCAGGTCAGGCTTGAGGATAAATATGCTTTCTCTAACAGAGATCTAAGTGCAGTGTTATGTCAGAGACCCAAAGGGACATGTTATAAACAAGAGACATGGCAAGGTTCTGCTCCAGCACTCAGTTCCTCTGTGCACTGAGCGCATGAACAGGGACTCATTTTGGTCAAAATTCCCTTGCCACAACCCATCCAGTTCAGCATCCATGCAGTTGAAATTGCACCAGAGCAGGCTGTGAAAGTAGAAAGGTCCACTAAGAGCAGAGACCTGGCTGTAGTCAATGAATTTTACTTCAAGCTGTCTCTAGCCTGGATCTGTGTGTGAGCATCCACAGTGACTGCATGCCCACAGCACAACTTGCAGTCTGCCACTGTGCAGAATCACTCTGGTTTGCTCACTCTGCCCCATACAAAAGCAGGGTGACAGGGAGATCACTCTCAGCACCATTCTCCTGAGCTGATCTAAAACTCCCATACAGGTGACAGCACCCTTTAATAGCCTTTCTGCCACAATTGTTTTCCTAGGAGAATTACCCTTCTGAACTACTCCCAGGGTGACTCCTGTGTTTTCCACTCTTTTCAGTCTTTGAGGTTGCAGTCTCATCTATTCAACTGCCTGCCTTCTTCAGCTGCTGACTTCTCAGCTGTGTATTTAACTACCCAGGGTAGTTACTTTGCTATTCCAACAATTCTTCTGGAAATGGATAAATCCTAGATTAGAAATGAAAAATCAGTGGTTTGATTTATAGCAAACAGTTACTTCAAAGGCTGCATGACATTTCACCTGCTATTGGGAAGATACGTGTGGTATTTTGGCATCCGGTAAACAGAGAATTCTTACACTTTGTCAAAGTTCAAAACTCTTTTTTTTTTTATAGGGTGCTTACTTGTAAATCTTAAAAGCAACAGAGAATTTAAAACATAAGCAAAAGAGACTTATGAAGCAAATGAGTTGAGCCTCATAAGGCATCATTTCAAGCAGAAAAGCCTAGCCCACAGAAAGGCAGGAATCCAAAACTAAGTACTTTGTTAATGTTAATAAAACAAATCAGTCTACTGGCGGTTTGTGATTAACTAACTGAGCACTGAGGCATACAAACTCAGCTAAAAAGTTGTGGTTACAAAACAGCTGTCTTACAGCACAGTTATTTTGTTTTATTCACAAAGCTACTGAATAGCAAGGATAATTGTTTGCTGCAAAAAGTGCTGTCCCCTCACGGCTTCAAGTCAGCATGAGAACAGGCAGTTAATAGCTGGACAATCAAACCTGATGGAGTTCTGCTTAGTGCCATGTCCTCTCACACAGTGAGACCACAGAGGGATGTGAGACTGGCTTCAGGAACTCCAGATTTCCCTTTCGTGCAAAATCCAGGTGTGAAAGAGGCTGGCTGGATTCCTTTTTACCTTACTGGAAGATGGGGAGGTCTGTATAGCCAACTCTGAAATTAATCCATTGCCTTGTACTTCCATTTACTTCTCTGTGCATTCAAGTTACTGCAGAAACTGAAAGCTTTCAGAGTTTACATTGCAATTATAACTGTATTAGCAGTGGTGCTGACATCACTTTTCTAACGCTTAGCACTTATTTTGATAGCTTCTTTCAGAGGCCTTGGAAAAAGTAAGCTGCTATTTTTTTCTTCATGGATTCTTTTTCTTGTTACTCAACACATCTTCATTCCTTTACTCACAGACAGAGCCAGGCAGGTCCAGATAGGCAGAGATTATGACTTTGCCTCAGATTATGGCTAGTTTTTCAGCAGGTTGCTTCAAACCGTCCTTCTTCAAGCTCACCAAAATCAGTTGAATGATTATCTATGAGGAGTAAAACAACACAGCTCTTTTAGTCCTGGAGCTGCATGAATCCTCCTGTGCTCATATCAGAGTTTGAATAGCTTTGTGGAGATATTTTGCACATGTGGTATTTGTCCAGAGGTTGATGGAAGGCATGGTTAGGGACAGCTCAAAAATTATATCTCATTATGAAATTTTAATATAACAAGTGAATCAACAGGCATTAGAGGAAGAAGGTTGTCAGACAGGAGAGGCACTCTGTGCAACTGCACTCCTCACAGTTGATCAACCTGTAGACATCAAAGCAAACACACAGCAATTGGTCTAAGACAGAAGGTGTTGGGGAATGCTATATATTAGCCTGAGGTGTTTATAAAGCCAGCTACATTTACATGGAAGAATCTATACGATTTGCTTATTTCATAATTATGTCTTTAAACCAACTTAGGGGCATTTAGCTTTAGGAAGCTCTAAGATAATGAATGAAGAGTCTTTTACACATAAAAATTATAAACAAAGGGAAATTAAAAAAAAAAAAACCAAGAAGTACATTGTAATCTCCAGAATTAGAAGGATTTTTCATTACTTATGGTTGATTATTTCTAGAACTGCCAGCTCTATGCCATTTGGACAAAGTGGAAATTTGTTTCCTTCTCCATGAAACAAACACTGCATTTACGCCTCCTGAATATAGAAACAGATTTTAGAACCCTAATTATAAACAATTGTTTATTCTCAGCTCAAAACCTATAATCTGTCCAGCAATAACACGTAGCATAGCTAACACATGGAACAATCCCAATCTGAAAGCTTTGGTATTAATGACAGAGTAAGCCAGCATACACTTGGAGTTTGGAAGAGGAGTCTGACATTGGTGATTGAAAATGGTGCTGTGCTTTTTAGAAGTTTTAGTTAGCTTTACAGTGATGCTTCAGTAGCCAAGGAGAAAATCATGTTTCAGAGCAAGAAGTTTGCTCCTAAGAGACAGAAGAATCTGACCTGTCTGTTATTTTCTTATGTATTCTTTGCAGGAATTGTGATTTTTTTTACCTTAAACTGAACAGACTCCTCTTTCATCCATCAGTATTTTTAATTATTTACCAGAAAAATTGCTACAGGTCATAACAAAGGTTGGGGACTAAGTGCCTTTGACACCATGTAGCATGAGATTTTTTTGGCTGATTATCTGCTAGCATCATATTTCTGTGAGGAAAGCTTAATTATCCTGATGTTTTCTGATTTCCCAGCAGATCATCCCAGGTAGAATGTTTCATTGTGGATGACCTTGAGCGACTGGATACAAAATAAGGACTTCCCAGGCAGCCAGGTTTTGGCTGGGGCCCAAGCGGATCATGGGTGAGATGAGTTTGGAAACTGCCCACCTCTGAATCCCATCAGGGCATAACATATGTGCTCAGACCTGTCAAGACTTCTCAGGACCTTAAAGAATCAAGGGAATACTTTTTTAAGAAACGTCATCATTTCTAAGAGCTGGCTTCAATGAAGGTCTCTGGGGGCAACCTAGGCTATGATACTTGTTCAGCATGACTCCAGCCCTCAATGATTTGTCCCTACTCCTACACAGAAATCATTTTTCCAAACATGGTGCCAAGTCTCTTGCCACTAAACCATCTCTCATTTACTTATTTCTGCCATTGCCACACAAATAAAAAAGCTACACTTGTGGTCGTAAGTAAAAACCTTGGGGGACAGAAGACTTTGCTGCTTCTTACAGATGCAAAAGCCCCATTTTTGTTTTTTTTTCCCAAGATTTCTCAGTCATGCCTCAACTTGAGGACTACAAAGGTGGGTGTCCAGTCCTGACTCCATACTAAAGTCAATGCACCTTTTCCCTGATGATTCAGACTCTTACCATGGTTTGCATTTGTATTTGCACCCAACCATATTAATAATTGTTGTAACTTCTAAAATATTTGCTTCCTGGCATGTCTTCACAGATCTATTTGTCCAAGATGACTCTATCAAAGGGATATTTCTGACGAGTGCAAGAGCCACCCCATAGGCCATGTTTCAACAAGTGTGAGTTTCTCTTTGATGTGAGAACAGGCATTGTGATGGCAAAAAGCAACACCTTTGCAGGATTTTATGAAGTCTTAGGATTCAGCAGTGCCTTTCACCACTTGTGGGTTGCCTTCACCATTTCTTTCAAGACCAGTGTTTTCCTTCATTTTGGACACAATGGTAGAACAGTGTGTGACAAGTCACTGGCTATAGTATTAAACTATCTATAATTACATTTTATGATTAAGTCTCTTTCAGCCAGAGACTATCTTTTCCTTTTGCCTCAGTGCTAGTTCTCTATTAGTAAAAATACAAGGTTTATTTTGGGTTGGGTTTGGGGTTTTCTGGTGAGGGGTTTTTTTTGTTGGTGGTGGTGGTGGTGGTTGGTTGGTTTTGGGTTTTTTTCATTTCTAAGTAATGGAGACTAGAAACACTAAAAATACACACCTGTTCTATTTCCTTGTCAATGTGAAAAATAGCAGCACACTTAATCATATCCAACTTGATTTTAAAATACATTGTATGAACACCTAATAAAATCAGTTACAATCGTCCACATTCATAACATCATAATAGCATCCAAAGAAATTGGCTTCTCTTTCAAAGCCTTTTCTGTGAGAAGCTATTGAAAGGTAAGTGGGCCTCCCTACTTACATTTTGCTTCAGCCCCTTCCACCCCTTGCAGCCTCTCCCAGTCACCTCACTGCTCGTTTATCTTTGTAGGCTCCAGCCTTCACAAGAAGCTCAGTCCTGATGCTGCTTGTAGCTCTGAAAGCCAAGGTCCTTACCCTTTTTTTCACAAACTGCTCATTCTGTTGCTTTTCTCTGTGTATCATTATTTGTTGGGGTAGCCCTGCAAAGTGCAAGTGAATTTAGGTGAAGTTTTTGCTTCTTTTCCCCCCTTCTTTTCTTTTCCCTGTATTTAGAGGCTTTCCTACACCAGACTTGCTACATCTATGCCATCTTCTGGCCTTTTAGTGAATCGTCTTTACCCTAGAGTTTGTCTGGCAGTTGCATGCTCTGACTAATATGCAAATCTCTTTAACAAATATTACCACTTCCTGAAATCACTAAAGGATGCATTTGTGATATCGGGACAGGGAAAAAGTTTTAGGTCCAGGGTCACAGCTTCAGGTGTGCTTCCTTTGTTGCTGTCTGTACAATAGGAAAAGTGATTGCTCTGTTTCTCAGTGGACTGTCACTTCTACACTAACAATAGCTGAACTTCATTTTTAAAAAATCCCCTTTATTAGGGAAGCTACTTTCACTCTGGTAAACATTTATCAAATGCCCTTTTTTTTTTTTTTTTTGTGCACTGAAAACCTATTCATGATTTTCTCAATTTTGTGCTGCAAAGTGTTTAAATTATTAACTCCTTTCCAGTATCTTATCACTGTTTATGTTTGGATTTCATTCCATTGATTCTTTAAGATCTATAGCTATCCTTCTTTCAATTGTTTTAGAAACAACTGTAGCCAAATGATATACAATTTTTGTTTTCCTTGGAGGGTGAAAGAATATTCTCCTTTTGGTCATTCTTCTGTTATTTTTTAATGCATAAATTAAAATGAAAACAATTATGTGCTTTTCTTTAATTAAAACTAGCTAAAAATCTTCAATAATACCTCTTGTGTGGAGCCCAGAATTACTGAGGAATTCAGTCAACACTTTCTTGCATATTTAGAAGTTAGTGACACGTTTAAATGACTTGCTAGATCACAGCCTGCATAGATATCATGATAAGCCTGATAGGCAAAAATAGGCTTATACATGTACTGGCTTGCCCAGACATGTTTTTCTGCTCTGCCTCTGTTTTGGGGAGAAATGGCCGTGAGAAAGAGGACAAAAGACCCGGAGCCACTGAGTCTGAGAGACCCAGGCTTCCCCAAGCTTGTTTTGCTCCTGTTTACATACTGTAGTAAGTACTTGGCTTATGCATGTGTTCATGCAAGGCCTATGTTCTTCCCAAATCAGGGTAAAGCAAGCCTATGGCTTCACCTAATATGGTCAAATTTGGCTAACTGCCATTCTGATTGGCTATTCTTTGTCCAAAGGCCCATTAGTCTCAAGCATTGATAAAAACAGATGAGCAGGTAACACAATGTGCTTTGCCATTGTATCCATGCTTTGCCATTGTATTTGTGCCCTGCCGTTGTATCTGTGCCTGCTGCCATGGTACTTTGCTAAGCTATTGGCTAGTTTGTTTGCCTGGAAACTGCCTGTTTCGAGTTTACCAGGAACAGTTTTAATTGCTTTCACGTGACCAGCCTGCATAGCCAGCGTGACATCCATGCTGAGACTGCACATTGCAAGACACCCTGCCTACACCTACCCAGATGAGCAGCCCTGGATGGGACTCACAGATCATCCAGATAAGTCAAGACAAGATCAGAGATTGTCTGCCCCTTTCCCCAGCAGCCTGTGAAGCCAACAAGGCAATCAACAGAATTCCCTGCAAGCGTTTGGTTACTGTCTTAGACTGTTGCTAGCCCCACAAGTTAGGAGATTAATATTTTGTGAGTAAATACTTAAAGCCTCATGTAATTTACCAATTGCCTTCTGCCGTAAGCAGAAAGGAGCCTCCTGAGTCCATCTAGTGGGCAAGCAGGATAATTAACCACAAGTGGTAGAACTGACCACAAGAACCTTCTCTTCTAGTTCAATTAATGTTTATATATGTTACTGCTAGTTATTATTTCTAGATCTAGTTTATCTTTTATGTAATGTGTTCCATGACCATTGCAAATGAACCAGTTATTGTTAAAATTAGTGGTTGGGGGTGGTGAGAGTTTTGGATATCAAAATTAATAAACAATATTAATTTTGAAAAATATCATCTCACATTAATTAATTATTCCTTTATTACAATAGCAAAGATTCAGGGAGATTATTTCAGTTTTAGACAGAGAGGCCATGAATAATACTCATTGCTTAAGCTTTCCACCTAATTTCCTCCACTGTCTAAAAAGTGCAAATAATTCATTGGGGGAAAAAACCCCCAGGGAAACAGCAAGCTACAAAAGAGCGTTATTTGAAATGTTGTTTCTTTTATTTTATTTTTTTTTTTCTGACCAAGAAATTCTAGACTGTTCAGTGAGGCTATGTAATAATTTTATTTCAAAGTCAAACACAAAACAATTTGTTTTTAAAAATTAATGACACAATTACTACACAGTGAAACTTCTTAGCAAAGTTTGCTGTCATGGATAATAAAAAATAAACATATAATCAAGTTTTCCTTGCCAGAAAGCAATTACATTAACTTATTGTTGAATGCCACTTTCATAGACTGATGATTCTTACAATAAATTGATAAAAATATTTTCAATCCAATTGTAGATGTAGATTAAGGCCAGGAAAGAAAGTGGTGAAATTAATCAATGAGATTTGTGCTTTCTCCTAGATTATTGGAAGCAAAGAGATTTCACACTTCCGTCTCTCTTTTGTAGATTAATTATTTCAGCTACATATCAGAGATCAGGAATTTATGAAGTTCCAGGAACCTCCATAGGCAGAACAAACTTTGAAATATTTTTAACTCCTTAAATGGCAGTGGACTAGCAAGAACAAACTCTACATACCAATGCAGGGGTTGTCTGATCTCATTTGACTTTTTAAGGAACTCCTGATGCAGAGATGGAACAATGGAGGCAGATATTGAGACCACTGAAATAGGAACCCCTGAGATAGCCCTGGTATGACATATGTGTACCCTCTGGGATATCGACTTGATTCTTCTGCTTCCCTGTTCACGGTGGTTTATCCCTAAACATGGGTCTCTGTTTCACTGTCCTGTCAAACAAATTCCAGAATGAGAAATATTCGTATTCCAGCTCACATTCTCCTTCAAAGACTCAGAATCTTATATCCTACTTATTCTGTTCTATGAATGAATCACAGAATTACAGAATGTTAGAAGTTGGAAGGGACCTCCAAGGATTATCAAGTCCAACCTCCCTGCCAAAGCAGGATTCCCTAAAGTAGTCTAAACAGGAATGCATCCAGGCAGGTTTTGAAAATCTTCAGAAAAGGAGACTTCACAACCTCTCTGAGCAGCCTGTTCCAGGGCTCCACCACCCTCACTTTAAGGAATTTTCTCTTCAGGCTGAAGTGAAACCTTCTATGTCCCAGTTTGTACCTATTTCTCCTTGTCTTACTGCTGGAAACCACCAAAAAGAGATTGGCCCCACCCACTTGACATGCACTCCTCAGATAATTATATCCAATGATAAGATTTCCTCTCAGTCTTCTCCAGACTAAACAGCCCCAGGTCTCTCAGTCTCTCTCCATAGGGAAGATGCTTAAGCCCCCCAATCATCCTTGTGGCTCTCCGTTGGACTCTCTCCAGCAGGTCCCCATCTCTGTTGAACTGGGGAGCTCAAAATTTGACACAGTATTCCAGGTGTGGTCTCACTAGGGCAGAGTAGAGGGGGAGAAGAGCCTCCCTAGACCTGCTCGCCACACATTTCCTGATGAACCCCAGGATGCCATTGGCTCTCTTGGCCCCAAGAGCACAGTGCTGGTCCATGCAGAACTTGCTGTCCACTAGCACTCCAAGGTCTTTCTCCACAGAGTTGCTTTCCAGCAGGGCAGCTCTCAACCTGTCCTGGTACCTGTTACTATTCCTCTCCAAAGGAGAAAATATAAAGTTGTGATCTTAAAAATACTTCAGTTCCAAACCTCCTGGATTATAAGTGCAAAAGTGGAAAACTACAAGAATCAGAATGATCCTACTGTGATAGTTCAGCAGTTCCCTGCCCCATCCACCACACCCCCGCCCTGCATCCNGCAGCTTCATATTACAGCTTTGCACAATATACAAGCAGATATTTACAGTATATTACAGATATTTACAGATATATACAATGTAAAGGTAATACAGAAATAGCACACCCCTCCCAGAGATCAGAGTCCTCAAGAGAGGTTTCCAACCACCCCACCTCATTCCTCCCCACTACCCAATCTTATCCCACTATCTGTCTTATGTGCCAGGTAAGCAAGGAAGGTCAGCCAGGGGGGTTAAGAAATAGGAAACTGGTTAGTAGAGTTACACAGATCCAGCTAGAAGGCAGGGATAGAGATGCAGCAACCAGAGTGGCTCAGACAGCTCTGTCTTATCTGTGTTTTGACTTACTCATATAAATCTTGGCAAGCCTATGAGTGGAATAGACACAGTTTTGTTTTCTTTTCTCAGCCTATAATCTAATTTCTCATAAAAATCCTCCAATTAGCCTCAAACCAGCACACCTACTATTGTCAGGTTTGCAGTTGTCTCTAACAAAAGCCCCTGTCTTCCATCCAAGGAGCAGACTGGCCTCTTACCCGTTTTCCTTATTTCTTTTAATAAGGAATTTCACAAGAGTGACATAAATTTGGAGTAAAAAAATCAGATATTCTGGCTGCCCCTCCTGGCATGCACATCCCCAGTCATGCTAAATGCCTCCTAGACATATTCCTGATTACATCTCATGGTATTAGGACCAGAATTTGCATGAGGTATATCAGTTGCAAACAAGAGAGCTGGCTAAGCTGTGGCATATAACCTAGTTAGCATACTTGCCAGCACGGGGAACAGGATTTTGCATCTGACAGGAAGATAATAGAAATTTGAAGATCTGTGAGAATGAAGATTAAACTGCTTGGCTGTAGCATGTGCGTTCAGGATCTCAAAACTCTTGATAGACTCCAATTTAGCTATTTGATAGCTGTAGTTGGAGAAAAGAGATAGAGGTTAAGGCCAGAATTTCTGAAGCATCTGCTTATTTTTTATGGTCTCATTACTTTTAGAGCTCACCTTTGGGTTCACATCCCAGGAATATAGACTGAAAAGTAAAGTTCAGCATAGCTGTCAAATAGGCTGAGCATAGTCTTCATTTACAGAGTGCAGCACTGTTTCTGGCTACCCCTGAAGATCAGACAGCTCCAGGTGAAGTATGAGGATGTGTTGCCACTCTAGCAAAGCACAAACAAGCAGAGCTAGCAATGCCCCTACACAGTATACAGCTGGGTGGAAATCACCTTACCTAAAAAAGCCAATTAAATGTGTAAACTGGTGATCTTTGCTTTCTCCAGAGACAGTGCGAATGGAGAACTCCAAGAAGCAATCCCCAAGAAGCAATCTGCCTAATTTAGGCATCTACTTCAGCAGGGGTTTGTTAGCCTAGTCTAGAAACTTAACTGGCAGTTGGCAGAAGTTAGGCAGAATGGAACCTAACTTGAATAAATTGCACCTGCACATTTTAATGGCTTGCAAAGATTAAACCAAGAAAATAAAAGAATAAATGTCAGTGCAGATCAAGAAAGATATTACTTGTATAAAGTAGTATGGAGAACTCAAAGACAGGCAAAGAGACAGCCCCCAATTTTCTGCCCTGTGAGAGAGAGAAGGGGAAGGGGACAGATGTAGAAGATTCATAAACCCCTTAACAGAATGCTACCCACCCCATCCTGAATTATTTAATGTTTTTATCTAAAGTGAAACAAACACTCCCAGCTAGCAATCCACCACTATGATTTGTGTTGCTCTAAGGATAAGGCTAATCTATTTTGCTCCAAAATGAGTCATAAACTCCTTGAAGGAGGACTGTAAACAGGATCACTCGATATTCAGCCTTCTGCATTGTTCTGTAAAGAACCGTCTCTAATCTAATGACATGGTCCTGTATATTTATGGTGCTTCTCCCTAATCCATTTTGTATTGCTAACAGATTATTTCTAAGTAATGAGACTGTCGCTCGTTTGCTGCTTATTCATTATTTCTCAAGTAATTGATGTTAAATCCACTGACTTTGGGATGAAAGCTCTGATAGATTTTCTGTAGGTTTGCAAACAAGTGTTATAATCCCCTGAATACCCTTTTATTTCAGACTACACGAAAATGCCGTGCAGCTAACTCAAGTACATTTTGCAGCAGAGATCCATGAATTTAAGATCCATGCAGCAGGCATCAGTCTGGTCACAGCTGACTAAACGCAGAGAATCAAATATCTTTCCCACGCTAAGCACTTGATCCTGTGAGGAGGTAGACATGCCTTCACATGCACTGCAGTCAAATAAAACATGAGCTATGCTTTAAGTAAAGGCTCAACTCAATTTAATCTTTCTCCTACCTTAGAATGCTCCAAGCACAAACGGACCATGGATGAGAGAAAAAATTAACTATATCTGAGTGAGAAGCAATGATTCCCCTCAGAAAGGTCTGTATTTATATTTGATTAGCCAAAGAAATCAAAGTTACATTAAGCAGCCACCATTCTCTTAAGAAGCTCAAATGTATGGCAGGGTTTCTTGCATTAACAAGAGGTGAAGGTTTGGTTGGGTGTTGCACAGGAAAGCCACTACCAACACATCTTCCTCATTACTCTCTGTACCTCAGTGAACCATTTATCATAGAATCATAGAATCAGTCAGGGTTGGAAGGGACCACAAGGATCATCTAGTTCCAACCCCCCTGCCATGGACAGGTACACCCTACCCTAGATTAGGCTGCCCACAGCCTCTGCCATCCTGGCCTTAAGCACCTTTAGGGATGGGGCCTCAAACACCTCCCTGGACAACCCATTCCAGAGTCTCACCACTCTCATGCTGAAGAATTTCCTCCTCACATACAGTCTGAATCTCCCCACCTCCAGCTTTGCTCCATTCTCCCTAGTCCTGTCACTACCTGATAGCCTAAAAAGTCCCTCCCCAGCCTTTTTGTAGGCTCCCTTCAGATACTGGAAGGTCACAATAAGGTCACCTGGGAGCCTCCTCTTCTTCAAACTGAACAGCCCCAACTCTTTCAGTCTGTCCTCATAGGAGAAGTGCTGCAGCCCTTTGAGCATCCTCGTGGCACTTCTCTGGACACACTCCAGCATGTCCACATACCTCTTGCAATAGGGGCTCCAGAACTGGGCACAGTAATCCAGGTGGCATACAGTTTAGTAGGGTCAGATATCTATTTTGTGTAAAAGTGGACTGGATTGAGCAAATGTACGAGACAGAGAAGTTGACCCTATATTGGCTTCAAACCTCCTTCATGCATGGATCCAAATGAAAAGTGGAGCTGTACACAGAGGAAGTTTGCTTGGAATTTGGTAATATGGGTAGAAAATGTGGGATTTTAAGCTAACAGTCATAGTGCACTTATTTCCCTATGGTGAATATGTGCATATGCAAAACACCACATCTGTGCTGATAAATTCAAAGTGTCCAGGACTGTTGTTTGTTACTGAAAATGAAAGGCAAGGAATGGCCACATTCTTACTGATGAACTCTTGGTGTCTCTGTTAACTGAGCTACATGTCAATTATTGGGAAGTGTCTCTGGGAAATGCTAAGAGACATTTAAGAGAGTCATATCTGTCTGAGACTAAAATTATATTAGGGACTACTCTAAAATTTATACTGAGCAGAAGATAAATGTATGGAGGCTGAGTACATTTCCCACCACTGTTTAATTGATTCGTAAAGATGTAGCCTCTCTAGAAAGAAATGGTCAGTTCCACCCTCAATAGATCTGCAGATGATACCAAGATGAGGTTCAAGGTGCGAGGTCCTGCACCCAAGTTGTGGCAGTCCTCAATAGTAATGTAGGCTGAGGGATGGTGAAATTGAGAGCAGCCCTGCAGAAAAAGGCTTGGGGGCACTGGTGGACAAGAAGCTAGATGCAAGCCAACAATGTGCCCAGAATCTCATCCTAGGCTTCATCAAAAGAATTGAGGCCAGCAGGTCAAGAGACATAATTTTGCCACTCTATTCTGCTCTGGTGAGACCTCATCTGGAGTATTGTGCCCTGGAGTACTGGGGCCCCCAGCACAAGAGAGACATGGACCTGCTGGGTCGGGTTCAGGGGAGAGCCACAAAGATGATCAGAGGGCTGGAGCATCTCCCCTATGAAGCCAGGCTGAGAGAATTTGGGCTCTTAAGCTTTGAGAAGAGAAGGATCTGGGGAGGTCTTATAAAAGTATTTGACTACCTGAAGGATATTGAAATGCAAGTATCCTACAGGAAGGCTGAGGAAGCTCTGTTTAGAAGAGTTTGTACCTATAGGACAAGGGGCAATGGTTTTAAACTGGAGCAGGGTAGATTTAGGTTGGACATTGGGAGGAAGTTCTTTACAATGGGAGCAATAAAATACTTGAACAGGTTGCCCAGGGATGTGTTTCAGGCCCTGTCACTGGAGACATTCCAATGTGGCCACTGGCAGCCTGATCTAGTTGGTGTCCCTGCTGACTGCAGGGGGGTTGGACAAGATGACCTTTGAGGGCCTCTTCTAATTCAATACAATCTGTGAATCTAGATAAAACATACTCCACAAATGTGATGTTACAGAAGGGTTTGCAAGAAGAGATAAACACATAGCAAGAGAGACACTAAAACTGGATTAAAAGGGTTTCTTTTCTGCCTCTTTTTTAAACTCAAACATCTAGAGTAATTTCCTTTCAATGTTTTTTTCTTCACACAAAAGATGAGACTGCCTAGGAATCTGCTGTAACTGGAAACTAATTTTACATGCTGCCACACACTGAAGCTCTTTGACTCTTCAACACAGATAAAACGAAATACACTCAACTCACCCTCACAGTTTCCAGATTATTTCCCTTCAAGATCTGCAGACCTGGCTAGCTGACTGTCCATGCTGTAATAGCTACTTTGTGCTTAATATGGCTGTCTCTCCTTTGTACCTTGCATGGAGAGAGTAATTAACTACCTGGGTGGACTTCTGTGCTGTCACAGAGGAAGAGAGGCATATTTCACAATGCAAAACTTATAATGCAGATATACATACCTAGGTGAAGTTTCGCCAATACCTACAACCACTGGGGGAGATTGAGAGAAATTCCTATTTGGTAGCTACGGAGGTAGGCTACTGAGGACTTCTGGTGAGGAGAGGCTCTTAAAGTATTGCTCTTCCACTTTTGACATGGTAAACAGTGCCAGAAGTGACAGTCTCTGCAGAACAGGGAAATAAAAGCAGCATCTGGGCCTCACAGTGCCCTGCTCCTTGGCTCTGTTGGCTCAGCAGAAATTAGAGCAACCCAAATGAATGAATTATTCCTATGTTCTAAAAGTTAACTGGTGACTCATCTTTCTATCGTGAAAGTCTGTGTATTCTTGTGGAGAGATGAAAGATTAATATTTTAGGAAAAAAAAAGATATTTTCTTACCTTTTGAGTCAATTCATCTGGAGGCTGCATTGACTAGTTGCTGAGGGATAAGATTAATCATTGCATCCATTCTTAAATGTTTATTATGGAAAAAAAACCCACACGTAGTCATATAGACATACATATAATGAGCATCTTTTATGAACAAATACATTCTGCAACAAACAGAAAGGATACAGAAAGACCATCAGGGCTGTTTGCAAATCTCAGAACAGTTATTTCCCACTGAGATCGACTGAGGTCAGGGCAGAGTCCTGAAGTGGCCCTACACAGAACCAGCCCATGCAGATGCAGTTCAGAGACTATGTACATGGCTGTGTGAAGCATGAAAAGTTGTCAGAAGCCAGGTGAGTGACTACCATGGGTTGGTTCCACTTTGATTTACATCTGTGCAGTAGCACTGCACTTAGCAAAGACAGTAAGGGCTACCCAGACACAGAAAGCAGTCATTAGACTCTGTCAATCACACATCCATATGCAGGCAACAGTGTCCAGTTTTTTTTACAATTATTTTATTTCTTAGTTTTAGGAAACAGAATATGATTTTGAAGCCAGTGGCATTTGGTGAGAGGGTTCTGATAGTGCTGTCAACAAAGATGAAGTAATCAAAACAGAACTTGCAATTGTTTTCATTAAAGTCTGACATTCCTTTCTTCCTCTGTTTCCCGCTTATTGCAAATTGTTTTTCTATGTGATAAATAAAATCCATTTATTGTGTTTTCTTCCCAGCTTATTTATGCACATGAAAGACTGAGAATGAAAATATTATGCATACCACCCAGCTGCTGTTTTTCTTGCTGCTCCAGGGCTGGCAGGATCTGAATTTCTGTTGTTACCACTGACAGAGCTCTTGTCAGAGAGGGAAGGTTACTTGTCAACAAACCCAAATCTGTAAGGTAAGGCAATCTACCTGGAGTGCTTAGAACAGTTCAGCTCTTGGAGAAAGCTTCAAAGGCAAGTTATGAGAATAAGCTCTGAGACCAAAGAAAAGAATCTGGTATTTTTTGGAGTTTATATAAGGTACTACGAGTGAAAAAGAAGGCTTATCTAATCAGTAGCGCATGTGAAAATGGATGGGGCAGCAGTCAGTGAAGAGCATTAGTCTATGTTGGCATTATCAAGGAGTGCAGCGCAATAGGAGCAAAGCTGCTGTTGCTGAAAACCTCCAGATTCATAAAAATTTCAGCACCCATGTGCAGCTTCTGGTTCCAAGTAGCCTGTTTTGACAGAGCATTCGCTAGTGTGTAATGGGTATTGTTGTTACTACTACTACTTTACTCATAGAGTCTTCTGCTAAGAATTCCAAGTACCTGCTTACGGCAGCCTTTCCACCCAGTTAAAAACCCAGCTGGGTATATTGGACTCCAGCCATGACAGGCTGGAGAGCATGTTGCCTTTGCAATCATTTTGCAAACTGAGGACTTTTTCCCTTTTTATCTTCCTTCCTTCTTTCTTTCTTTCTTTCTTTCTTTCTTTCTTTCTTTCTTTCTTTCTTTCTTTCTTTCTTTCTTTCTTTCTTTCTTTCTTTCTTTCTTTCTTACATTTGTTTTGTTTTGTTGTTTTTTTGTCAGTATCAGTTCAAGCCAGACTTGTATTTTTTGGAGCAATAATAATAATAGTGAACATTTCTCCCTTATATTTACAAAGTTTCCAGAGAGGAAAGAAGAAATGCCAACATGTGTCGCTTCTGCCCTGGTTTTTTTTTTTTTTTTTTTAAACCCTCTGTACACAAAGTGCTAATGAGCAGTTCTTAAAGAAATGACCTGAAGAGTATCTTGGCAAGTTTATGGCCAGGTGAAGCATTGATCTGATTTCAGCAGAGAACAGAGAAGAAAAACCAAAAGAAACAAGCACTGAAAGAATAAAGAAGAGCTGTACTATTGCAAAAAGCAGACAAAGCAGGCTGAGAGAAGCAGCCCCTGCTGTCCAGGCAAAGATTGAAGTATAAATAATACCTCTTACACAGAAGGTGTCTGCTGCAGAGAACTGCATCAGGCGCTGAGCAAAACAAAGCTCTTAACTGAGAAATGGGGGGGAAAAAAACCCCCAAACACATTTAGGTTTATCTACTTTTGGAAAACAGCTTGCTATTGGCAAGAATGTCAGCACCAAAAATCCCTCCTTTTCCCCTATTTTGAGTATATCCCAACATTTTTTTTTCCTCCTCTGGCTGTCAAGAGTGACTTTGTTCCTCGAGTCAATGGGACGGAAATAATTTTCACCACTATTGCATGAGGCTCACCTAGCAGAACAGTACTTAGTAACCTTAATACTTTTCAGTCTCTCTCACACTTCTTCATACACTTCTTCTTTGTCATTTGTGGTGAAGCCAGCTGCTGACAATCCATGTCAGCCACATGTCAGTCTCCGGTGTATTTGGTTTCTGAAGTTTTGTTTGTACAATTTGTAACCTAGGCTCAGGAATGGAAGATGACAGATCAAACAGACCTTTGCCTGCAGCAGCTATCTTAGGCAACAGGGCATCATATTCACGGTCAGAAGATGGTTAGAGCATCATATGAAACACCAACACCCTACTGCAACCATGGCAATAGCAGTTCAATTGTCTTAGGAGCCATGACCTTACAACAATGAAGAGATTCTGGTATGAGCAGCAATGGATGACTTCTGAAAAATTTCTTTAGCATGGGCAGCAGTCCAAGTGCTTCCATCATCAAAATATGCTTAACTGAAGTGATATATAGAGACTTGATCAAATCCAAGAACACGAAGGCTGAGTTCTGCAAGAAACTTCACCATTGTGAAGACATGACATGCCTTTAATGTTTTCAGTTTCTGAGTCTCACAAGTGGGATCTATAACCCAGGTTTTGGTATCAAGGTCTTTCCTACAGAGCACAGGGAGGCAAAGTTCTGCTCATATGGACAATTTCCAGAGCAAAGGCTTCACAAAAGAAGTCATGTAGGACCCCTAGTTTCAGCACAAGGAGATTGAAGATCCACCTCCTGTATAAAACATCAGAGCCAGGTTACTTCCCCAGCATCCTGGTCTTTCTGCAACTCAAGTCAGCACATTTAAGCTCTTGGTAGACAAAATGATCACTCTTTTCTGATAATAAGAAGAGCTGCTCTAGCACTGCTTTGGGACTAGGCACTTGAGTAGCTATTTATAGATGAGAGAAGAGCAGGAACAGAGAAAATGAAGGGAAAAAATGGAACTGGCTGAATGTGTGAGCAACATTTTTCATTTTTAAATTATACATCTGCAAAGTGATCTCAGGAGCTAGCAACACACATTCTGTTCTCCAAACATCTGATTTCATCAAGAAGATTTAAGGATATTATAATCCCTTCTTTCACAGTTGCACATTAAGAATAAAGACTAAATATATACATAATGCTCTGGCTCTTCAAAGCCCTCACTGACATCTAGTGTAGTGACTTTATAGTCTTTTGATATAGGAAGTGAACATTGTTCCTGTTTAATGGTCACAAATCACATGGAAACAGTCATGTCCTCAAAACCAACACTCACACTTTGGGTTTCCAGACACTGACAGAATCCTTTTGAGTAATTAAGAGTAAAGTCTTTGTGGCTCTGAACTGAAGCAGATGAAGCAGCCTCCTAGACTGACCTAGAGAGGTGAATGATGAGAAAAGAGATGAACTCCAGGGTGGTTTGTCCCAGCTCTAGAGCCATCTAGTGATGCCTGCTATCTCACCTCCCACATCTCTGCTACAGGTTGGGGTACTGCAGCATATTCACTCCTGCACCCTGAAGACTGCAGCTCAATAAAGAGCTATAGCCCCAACATTTATTGTATTATAAGGAGATTGATCTGATATTGCAAGCATCATGTCATCAGCTATTAACAAAACAAACAAACAAACAAAAACAAACAAAAAAAAAACCCCACAACAAAACAGAAACAAGAAATCAAAAGCTCCATGCTGATGTAAATCTGAAATCAGATCCCCATCCCCCTTCACTTTATCTTCAGAAGGTAACTTCTTCACAGCCATCTTGAGCACCTCCATACTTCATTTCATGATATGGACACTCACTGCCTATCACCTTTTCTGAGAACGTGGGCTACTCTGATGTGAACAACCTTTCACTTGCTCCTTTTGAACCTTTTGACTCTCAGAAAACTTGGTTCCAAGTTCTAAGCACATTCCATACAACTGGTTTCCAGCACAACAGTCAGCAGTTCAGGAATCAAGGAAAGAACAAATCAATCAATTTTTTTTCCCATGCTGTTGAAGGCTTTGGCACCTGGGGTCCTGGTCCGGTGTCACCGTACGTCCCCATCGCAGGGATGCATGTAGCACTGTGCCTCAGCTGTCGGCATGTCCCCACTGCTGTGGAAAGAGGACTGCGACTGCTCGCTGCTGTGTGAGGTGCCAGGAACGTCCCTTCCTGCAGAGAGGCTCAGCAGCTGTTCCCGCTAGATGGCATCTCCGTCCCGCTAACATCTCCGGCTCCCCCGGCGTTATCTAATCCTTTTGGATTTTCGAGGCTCGTAGGTCATCGTTGCAACATGTAGCAATTTAAGACAGGCAAACACTTCAGAAGCCTGTATCAATTTCTACTCCAGGGTACCACAGGCTAGTGGCATTACAGCATCTTCCTCTCAAACACCCCTTCCAAAACACTGTTACTGCTGTGAATGATCTCCCTGTCACACGGAATTTGTTCTCTCAGTACTTAAGAACACTTATTTGCAGGCGTACTTCCTGACTGGGGCAATCTTTTCAATGCTGATAGAAAATTTTGGAGAGTTGTTGTATTTATGGGCTAATCTGTCAGGCTGAATGGTAGCAAAACAAGGTATTTATTGACCCTGGCAAATTCCATTTGTGAATTGCATTATGACATGGGGAAGTTATATGGTCTCACCTGTGGCTGGTGTCATGAACAACAATCAGTTGTAATAGACCTTTCCAAGTTATCTGTGCTACAACCTCATCAGAACCTGTGCTGTGTTGTGATTATTAATAATCTATTGCGACTTATTGATTATTTAATTAATATTAATTTCTTTAATTAATAATATTCAAAATTTAGGGAAAATTCCCTAAGGTTCTTTGGATGTTTGGTCAGCAAGAGGCAATAACACAAAGGTTATTAATAAATGAGTAATTAAACAGTTTAAACAGTTTTAACAGTCAGAACTTGGTAAACAGGGACCCTGATAATATGGGAAATTTTAACCTCGCCTATACTCACAGACATGATAGGTACAAAGTGTTCCCAGGGAGGAGGAAATGTTTGGCTTGCTGCTGCTGCTGCAAACTGCAATGCACGCTGCAAACAGGTGGCCGCTGTGAAAGAGGTGCAAATAGACGTCCAGTCCAGGTGAAAGCAGCAGGAAAAGGCGATACAAGGGCTCTAAATCACCCCTGTAAATACACTATTTTGAAAGTGAAACTGGCCAATAGACATTAGTGTCCATTGTTTTGGCCAATGAATTCCACGTCCTTCGCCTAGGTGTCCACCCTAAATACTTGAGGGACAGCACAAGACATCTGACTTGGTCATGTGCCCTTCAGGACTCTCTTGGGCCAAACCCTGTTTTGCTCACATCCTTCAACCCCTAGACCTTGCTACAGGAGGAGGGGAGAACAGGAGTTTGAACTAATTTGTCAGGATTTATGCCCTACCAGGACATGCTGTCCTAAGCTTTTAATAAATACCCAGACTGATGTGTTTGGAGCAACAAGTGTAGCTCATTGAAATTGGGCCTGCAACACCTAGTCTGTTTACTGCACCAGGAGGACAAAGGAGCCTTCCTTTAGTTAACTGGGTTTTTCAAAGTAGCTGCAGCCCTGCTGTGACAGACAATATTATCCTGGAGCCAAAGGAATATGCTCTGGCAAACGCTCTAAGAAGCATTATAGCACCATGTGCCTGCCTTTCTCCTCTATCACATTGTTTATACACTTCGGTTATCAACAAAGTATACAGCTAGAGAAAAGAAGCTGCTCCAAAGAAAATTGAAACAAATTCATTAAAATTACCTGTCAAGGTAGGTTAACACATTTAGAAACAAATCCCCAGTGCTGCCACACAGACTTGCTCTTCAATAGCAGTCCTCCTCATTGGTCAGGGAGCTATGGTGCTAAAGTGAGATAGACAGACAGATAGATAGCTGACTAGGCAGGCAGATAGATAGATAGATAGATAGATAGATAGATAGATAGATAGATAGATAGATAGATAGATAGATAGACAGACAGACAGATAGATAGACAGACATGTCTTTCTATATATTCACACTATTCAATGGCTTCTGTTGCAGGTCTTAAATTACTCACTCTGATTCCCTCCCTGGACACTTCTGAAGTGTGAGTAGAAAATTGCTGAACCTCTTTGAGGAAAATGCACCAGAAGAAACACGAGACATCAGCCCAACAGACAGTGAAGGAAAGACAGATTTGTGCCTAGGGAATTAATCTGTTTTTGCAGCACTTTGCTGGAATCACTGCAGCTGCTGTAACTGGGAAAATGTGTCAGAGATTAGATTAGGTTGGTTTCTGATGGAAGACACTGCTAAGGTGGATAGGGTGATAACAAGTCAATATGCAATATCCTCTGAGATTCACATCATTTTTACAGTGTTTGAGTAAATTAGACTCAGGCAGACCAAATAACCCTACTAAACCAAACACAAGGAATAATGTAGATGCTATAATAATGTTAATCATAAAATGGTTTAGGTTGGAAGGGACATCAAAGATCATCCAGTTCCAACCCCCTGCCATAGGCAGGTACACCTCCTACTAGAACAGGTTGCTCAAGGCCTCATCCAACCTGGCCTTGAAGACCTCCAGAGAGGGAGCAGCCACAACCTCCCTGGGCAACCTGTTCCGGTGTCTTACCACCCTCACCGTGAAGAACTTCCTCCTAACATCCTGTATAAATCTCCCCTCTGCCAGTTTAAACCCATTACCCCTCACAAGACCTTGTGAATAGTCCCTCTCCAGCCCTCCTGTAGACCCCCTTCAGCCCTTCAGATATTGGAAGGCTACTACAAGGTCTCCTTGAAGCCTTCTTTTCTTCAGGCTGAAGAGCCCCAACTCTCTCAGCCTGTCCTCATAGTAGAGCTGCTGCAGCCCTCTGATCATCTTCATGGCCCTCCACTGGACTCGCTCCAACAGTTCCATGTCCTTCTTGTGTTGGGGGCTCCAGAACTGCACACAGTACGCAAGGTGGGGTCTGACGCGAGCAGAGTAAAGGGGTAAAAAACAATAGATTAAGTTGCAACTTTCCTCATGGCTGTTGCAGGGCTAGAAGGGCAAGGAAGCAATATGGATGCAAAAATAAAATGCTGCGGCCATGCTTGGGTGAGCATAGATTATAAACTATTGAACTGCAATCCTGGATAAATGTCATTTGATATTACAGTATTTGTGTGAGCACCCTGGTACCCCCAGACATCTTGTTCTTGCAGATTGTAATGAGAGAGACAGTATAAATATTGTGATAAGGAACAAATTCTGCCCAAAGGTTAGATGCCAGGTGACAGCCTGATGAAACGTAGCCTCAGGGCCTATTCTTAGGTTTCTTATGTACTTTTGGCAGATCCTCTCCCCACAGGTGTTTCTTCATATACCTCCTTGCTATAGTTTCCACTGTGCAGTACCTGGGATTGTACAGCAAATCCTCAGGCCTGAGTGTGACTCTAACCTGACAGAGACCTGCAACACAAGCAAGAGTACCCACTGCAGCTTCCACAGACACAAGGCACCCACTTCTTCAAGTAATTTTCCAATTGCAATCTCAAGGCCACAAGATGTATGGACCACGTTACTATTTTTTTCTCACAGACTCACATTGCAGAAGAAAAGGAAGCTCATTCTGTCAGTTTAGTGATTAAAATTTTCATCACTTCTACTGCCTCCAGCAGGAATCTAATGGGTTAGGTATGAGGAGAAAGAATATGTTCATGTGTTTTACAACCTTGAGGGGTTATCTGAGTTTGAAATCCCGGCTGGTGTGTCACCAAGATCATTGTTTAAACAACATTTGCTTTTAAAAAAAAACAACTCTTTCTTTTGTGGAGATCTCTATTGTAATACCGATTTGATAAGAGCTAAAAGCAGTCCTTTATTCATATGTATATTTCTTCTAAATAAACAATATGTCAGGAGATTTCAGGTATGTTCTTTTGTGAGGAAAAATTGTGCTGCAAACCCCCTGTAATTGGTTTGACTTTTCAACCTAAATAGTCTATTCCTTAGAAAAATTAGAAGTATAATGAAGGAAAATGTCACCATCTGTCTGGAACTGGCATACAGAGTGAAATGCTTTTAAAAGTGCATATTATTCTCAAAAGTAATTTATCATCTTGACCCAAAGATAAAGAAAAATTGCCATGAAACCTGTATTATGCTAATCACAAAAATCTGTGTGCTCAGAGGCTTTGAACTCGCATGGTTTCTTCCAGACATTTGCCATAACCTTCAGCACCAGCAGGAAAGCACTGTAGGTGAAGCAAGGAAGAGATATATCATAAAAGGCAAAACAGAACACGAGGAACCTAAAACTAAGTTTTGGCACAATACTGGCACTTGCCCTCCTTCCCCATACAGGCAAGGTCTGAGTGCAGCTTGCTTTGGAATGATCTGCATGACCTTCTATGCCCAAACAGGCTGCAAAACTAAGGTGAAACTTTTGCAGTGAAATAATGACTGTAGTTAGAGAAGACAAACAAGTTCTGATGAAATAAGAAGAGCACTTCATAACTCTCCTGCCATTCCTTCACTTTTCTTTGCCGTAGGCTTTATGCTTTCCTTTTATTTTTCTCCTCTTCTTTTGATTACAGCCGAGCTGAAATAAACCTCTGTGTGGGGAAACATAAGTAGGATTTTTATGTCCTGTCTCTGGTGGCATAACTTCTGGCCAAAGTTGTAAAATGTTATGTGGGAACTACTGAATTCAGTGAACTCCATGGCTGTCTTCCTTTAGGTTCTTAGAATCACCCTTGAGTTCCTCAAAATGCCAGACTGTGGTGGTTCGGCAGTTCCCCACCACCCCCACACTTTGAAATAACCCAGGCTAGGACTCAGTCTGCTGGAAGTTAACAAATGAAGCTTTATATTTACAGCTTTGCACAATATACAAGCAGATATTTACAATGTATAACAGATATTTACAGATACATATAGTAAAAGGGTAATAGAGAAACACCACACCCCTCCCAGAGATCAAAGTCCCTAAGAGGGTTTATTTATTTGGTTTATTTTTTTACCACCATACCACATTCCCCCCTTCCCAATCTTATCTCACCACCTGTTTCATGCAGCAGATAGGAGAAGGTAGATCAGCCAGGGGGTTTAGCAGCAGGAAAGAAGTTAGCAAAATTATTCAGATCCAGCTATGAAAGGCAGGCAGAAAACAGCCATGCAAAAGCAGCCACAGCCCAAAGCAGTCTGACTTATCTAAGTTTGGGCTACAACCCTTAAACATCTTTTTTTTTTTCTTTCTCAGTAAAGCTATGAGTGAAGTAGCATCATCAGTGTTTTCCTTTCTCAGCCTATAATCTAATTTTCCATTCAAATCTTCCAATTTGTTCAAACCAGCACACAGAGCTCTATACCTTTGTCTCTAGAGGATGTCTATAAGTACAATGCCTTAGCCACATAATGTAAGATGTGACTTTAATATAAGAATGCAAGACACGTGAGAAAGAAATGTATCACAAGAAGTCATACTCAGCTTTGGCACTTGTCACCACTGCATGTTGTAACCAGCCCTATGATTTATCAACTCTACCGAACCTACAGAGAACAATAAAAAACTTTAGCTCTCTTTGAAATATCTTGATTCTACAGGTTTTGTGATCTCGTTTCTTCTCTCTGTTTACTTTCACATTCTGAATTTAGACCTGACTACATATATCAAGAGGAGAGGAGAGGAGAGGAGAGGAGAGGAGAGGAGAG
>VWZI01014732.1:505515-518004 GCA_013396835.1 Psilopogon haemacephalus
AGAGGAGAGGAGAGGAGGAGATGAGTATTTTTTCACTCAGATTCCTACTCACCCGCACCCCATGTAGAATAGAGGTGGCACTGTGAGTCTCAAGAACTATAGGATTCATGTATGATGTTTGGTATCCACAAAATCCCATTAAGAGTAACAAAGGAGGTAATTTCAAACTTAGTGCTTTATACATGAAGAATAAAAAAGAAGTAACTTACTCAAGTACACACAGCAAACACAGGATGATTAAGCCTATGACACACATGCCCCATGGCACTTTCCACCAGGTCAGTTGTCCTGGAAATATATTGCTCTTCCACAGAGATTCCATTGAGCTGCAACCACCTTCAGAACCCAAAGATGATTCATTATAGGTCATCAGTGCATACATGTTTTCATTCTGGCAAGTCTTCTGTCCCTCATAACTCATTTGTGTTTCATCCTTTCTGTTCACTTCATCGTGACTCTGTTTCTGATTTCTGTCAGAGAGGTCAAGGTTTGTACCAGTTTAAAAATTTTGCCAAAGATCATATAAGTCATAATTTGCAGATCCAATTTTTGGACTCTTCCTGGAAGTGAGGAAGCTGACGAGATTTCTAGCCAGTAGGTGGAAAGTGTTGTTTGGCACACAAAATTACTGCAGCCACCTCCTGTCTGCCCTGGCAATGCTCTATAAGATGCAGTGAAAGGCCCATAGTGACCCCAAGGCATCATTTGGAGCCAGATACACAGAGAATGAACAATATGAAGTAAGAGAAGGTCAGGCCTGTAAGAATTTTTGACAGAGTAGACAACCTACATCTGCAGGAAGCAGGACTTTACCTCTGCTGAGAACTGAAGCTAAGTTCTGACACAAGAGAGAACTCTGCCTTTATGATCATCTGTTTCCCTTGCAATCTCTTGATTTGCTGCTTTGCTGCCAAGATGCTGAATTGCTTTATTCAGAAGTATAACAGAAACTATGGATATTCTCCCAGAGCTCACCAGGCTTGTCCTGCCTTGGAGCAATCACCTCCAATCATAGCAGTCAGGAACTTTAGAAGCAAAACTGTGAGTGCAGAGCTTTCTCTTAGCCATTTGTTAAGGCAATAAGGGAGCAGGAGTGGAGGAGAGAGCAGACCTTCACAGCCCACGAGGATGCAGCAGAGGGAGAAAAGATGCACTCCTGTAATTTTTCTGGCAGAAATTTCAGAGGTTGAAAATAGCAAAGGAGTATAAGCTCTGGATTCAAAGCCTGTCCAAGATGTTTACAACTGCAAGTGAGGGAGTGGCAGAATCTCCCAGAGTGTAAGTGAACCCAGTATGAATCAGGAGAGGCATGCTGGCTTCTGTCCAAGCTGCGTCACATCACAATCTGCCTCCAAAATGGGGCCCACAGGACTGGGACTGCACACTGAACTGGAGGCAATCAGTGTTTCTAGCACCTTTCCACTTTACTGCTGTGGCCACTCAAGGTAGAGCTGGAGCAGGAACAATGATATTAGAAAGCAAGAAGGTTTTCCTTCAGATTCCAACAGGGGAGGTGCAAAGAGGGCTGACTCACTCAGACCATTGGCAGCCTTCACTTCTCACAACAATATTCTCTTTCTCATTTGTTTCTCAGCTTCTTAGATCTCTCCCCTGTCTTCTTTAGACAAAAGAAACTCTATCTCTCCTCTGCAATGGATTTAATACTACTCAGGACAGATCTATGAATCCTACAGACAACACTGCTGTTTCCCTTCACCTTTGCATTTGGACTAAAACAATAACTGCTGTAAAAGGTAATCCTTAGCTAAATTGTGAGCAATGATGAGCCTCAGGTTACCACCCATCTCGATACGTGGTGGTAACAACACAGATTTCACTGTTAACTTTTCACTGTCACACAGTGACTTAACCAAGCTGCACCATCAGGTGGTTTGGGGGTTAACAAAAGTCTTTTTGAAACAGCTACAATCAATGAGTTTCAGCTCAATGTCCAAGTGGGAACCAGTATGATTCTGTGATTATTTGGCAGACTGAAATAGATTTGGCAAAAATAATCTTACAGACTTTGCACACCTGGGAATGAAAGAGGGAAAATCATAATAAATGGGAGAGAAGATGAGTCCAAATGCATCAGTTACACAACAACATAGGAAAGGCAGAACCATCAACTCTTGAGGTGCTTGACCTTGTTCAGCTGCCAGTCACCCACTCAGCTGTTGTCCGACTCCCCCCCTTCCCCCACTTCTGCTCTGCCCTTGTGCTTTTTGATTGTGTCTCACCCTTTTTAACTCACTCCTCTCTCACAGAACTGCTGCACCATTTTTTACCCTTGCTTAAATATATTTTCACAGAGGTACCATCAGCCTGGCAATAGGCTCAGCTTTGGCCAGTGGTGGGTTTGGTTTGGAGTCACCTGGAACCAGCTGTGCCTGGCATGGGGCAGCCTTGGCCTCTTCTCATAGAGGTTACCCCAACAGCACCCTTCTCTATCAAAACCTTGTGTATAAAGTCAATACATCTGTAAATTCTGCAAATCTTGGAGACGGTCAGCAAAAGCTGAAAGAGTCTCCACTATTGACTATGATAGATCTAACTCTTCTCTCCTACAAATGTCTTGTGTCATATCTATCTCAAAGTCCCCTTCCGGAGAAGCTATCCTTCACCTCCAGCCATTTTGCCATTTGGAGCTTTAGTGTACTTATCCCACCATCCTTTCCCAGTGCTAGGGTGTAGTTCATCACCCACCAGCATCCAACCATGAGATAGACTCAGTGTTAACCAGATGTATATACGGACTGCTGTTTTTTTCAGAGTCTTCATGCGCTTCTACACATTCGCATCCTGTCTTCAAGAAAGCCTACATTTTCTAAACTCCAGTGGATATAATATCTGCAACTCAGGACTCCTCTGTGTTACGAAATGGAATAGTTTGGTGGAGATGGCAGCAAATCTTTGAGTCCAGCCATGTAAGATACGTCGTAGCAAAATTACTGCTCAAATTGCTGACTTACAAGATGATCCCACGCTCAAGTGAAATGAATCAGGAGTTCATTTTAAGGGCAACTAGCCTCATCAACCAAGCAATGTACAATAAAGCAGAAGGAGGAAGGTCAATCAACAGTAATTTCCCCTCATGTTCAGCAATCATTTTCTGATCTGCTGAGATGTATTGACCCAACTTGCACATGAGCGTGAATGAGTCCCAGGGGATAAGTTAACCTGCACAATCTGATCACTGATCAGACAACCAAGGATGACCAGCCAGATTTCATACGAGCAAGTTATTCTTAGTTCAGATGCTAAAATTAAAACCATGCAACATGAAATAAAAGGCTACACTCGTGTCTAGGTTTTGGCCGAAGATACTCTCAGATGAATGTGCTTGCAGAGGGGGAGCTGTCTGAAGCACATGTTATTTCAGACTCTCCCAGTAGCTTAGCAGTCTTTCACAGTGCAGCAAAATCTAAGGCTTGTTCCCGACTGAAGAACAAAGAATGGTGGGAGCAGAAAGACTTGTCCAAAGGCCACACAGCTTTTTCACTGTGTTGGGTCAATATTGCAGCCTGTACCAGAGGATTTTTTCTAATTATTTTTTTTCTCTCAGTTCCTGCTGTGTGCTGACTCCTGTCCTTAGAAAGGTGGAAAAGGAATGGGTTTAAATTATTATTGAATTATTATTTCAGTCAAGAGTGACTTTCTGTTAACATGTTATAAACTACCAGGATTGAAGCCAGAGAGCTCTAAAATAACTTGTCAAATAAATTCTCACTCTGGACCAGAAAGCGTGGATTTTAGCAGGAAATCATGTGATTCCCTAGACAAATGATCTGGATTTGAAGTGTTTAAGGAAGCTCAAGATTACCATTATTTTCTTACTTTTTATTTCTCGCAAGTTCCAGGAAAGACTTATTTTGAGTGGAAAGAGAAGTTTGCAGAACTATTTAAAGAAATATGCATAATCATCTGAAAATTAACACAATTAAATTTTATTGCAGGCTTCCATGATTATTATCTTCATTGGCCTCATTTCAAATTTGCTAGTTCTCCCAGTGGGGACCATGTTTTATTGTCCTCTCATTCTCTATATGAAAAAACAAACAAACTAACTAACAAACAAAACCCAAAAAAAAAGAAAACCAACACCAAAACCCACCCAACACCAAAAAACAAGCCAAGCAATGCAAACAACACTTGAGTAAAAGAAAACTCTAAAGCTAGGGTATGTTCCACCCTTCCACAAGCCCCAGACTAAAACTCCTGCAATTACTGTTGAAAAAATGAATCATAGCTTGTTTTTTTGCACCACGGTAACCCTCTCTTCTAGAAAGGCTGAGCCCACTATCTTCTGTTACCTTGAAAAACTGTTACTAATCCTGGAAAATTGAAAATAAGGTCACTAATGGCAAACTTTGACACAGAAATGTATAGTTGCTAGGAAAGAGATAGAAAAATCCAGTATTTTAACTGAATACAAATATTGGAGGGGGGAGTAGGAGAAAACTTTGTCAACATTTTAAGATATGACTTTAAATAGCATCTGAGCAAGGAGGTGTAATAAGCCACATTATCCTAAAACTCATTGCATCTTCTATGCCCGAGCCACAGAGACAAAAAGCCTCAGCTTACGTGAAATTTAAAAAGAGCCCTTCAAAACTGTGTCTGACAGAGCTCCCTTGGTAACGCCCCAGTGTTCACAGTCCCAGGCCAGCTTGAGCCTTGCTCTGGGGGTGCTCCTTTGCACAGCTGGTGTCAGAAAGGGGACCAGAATAGAATTTTCACTTTCAAAGTTAGAAATTGCACCTTCACAAATCATAGCTGAAGGAAACCATGTTTCAGTAAATAAGCTGTCCTGTCCATCCATCCTGCAGTATCTCACCTAGCTTGTATAAAATCACCTAGGTTTGTTCTCTGGTCATTATGCAGATAGAAATGCCCTTAGAGTGAGATTAATTTCATTTGTTTTTTCGTTTAAGGACGGGAGGAAATCCCACTGGAAATACCAGTTTCCTCTCACAGAATAAACTCAAATAATTACCTTACCTGAGATGTCTACCTTGCCCTTGCACGAGATAAATTCCACTGATAATTATGATCTTAAGAAGCCTCACAGAAAATCTCATCTTCTCCTCTGGGATCCCCAGGTGTAATTAAAACCATTCCCTGTGGTTGTGGGAACAAACACTTTATCCAACAGAGAAAAGACATTCGAAATGCACAGCTTATGGATCTTCGTAAGCCGTTTACATGCCATAGCCAAATCAATTAAGTGCCTTTGCACTGACAATGCAGATTTTCATTAAGGACTTGTTTAAGCAAGTAGACCTGTGTAAAATCAAATATAGACTGAAGAACAGAGGCTACAAACAGAAGTTATCTATCCATAGACAACTCTTCAGTTTCCCTACATTTTCAGAGATGTAAAATATGTTACATTTTAAGTCCTAATTTCTGGCATTCCCCCGGGACTATGAACATATTTTCTACCAGTTTTCAAAGGAAAGGAAAATGTGAAGGTACTTGAGTAGTTTTCAAACTTCAGTTGATGTTCACTTATCTCAGTGTTCGGCTGCAAAACCTTATCTTCTTAGTATAGCTGAAGGGAAAGTTGAAAGTAGTTGAAGACTACAGTTATGTTCCTGCTGATCTCAGGGCAGTTGGACTGTAGAATATTTCCATCAGTGACATAATTACTTGCCAACCTCCAAGTCCTTTCTATGAAGAGGCTGGATTTTTTTAGCTGTGGGACTGGATTTTTTAAGATGTGTGACTGGTTTATGTCACCAAACTGGTGTACAGTAGAAAAAAAGAGCTCAGAGCTTCAGTGGAAGGTAGGTGCAAAAGGTTATGACTCCCCTAAACCCGCAGCCTTCTGAGGCTATCAGAACAAATACAGCACAGGCTCAGATTTACCCTGGGGACAGGGTCTAACCTGAGTGCAAATGTATAGTTTTGCACAAGATATTTCAGGGTGAACAAGCTTTAAACCTTCATGCTACAAACACAGGAAGTCTTTTATTTGTCTTGAGCTGACAGATAAAATACCAATTTATTTCTCTCACTTCCTAAACAGATAGGCCATGGTAGGACTGAGGAATTTTCTTAAGGGCATCCTGAATTGCCCAGAGAAATATGGTATTCTGGAGGAACAACAGTACACAGCACAGCAAGCAGATAATATGCAGAGACACAGCTTTCACTGAAGAATTATAATCCACTGCAACAAGCCATAATGACAGAAAGAGGGACAGAGAACTACTTTTACACTGCTCACAAAAATAGTTGTGTACAGAGGACTGGTATTTTGCCTTCAAGGCTGAGCACTGTAACAGGCGAACACTGTTAACCACTTCACAGCTGGCAGCACATTAAAAAAAGATGACTGAAGACTTTGCCAAAGATGGGGCTCATCTTGGCAGGTAAATCATTCTGAGGAAGCAGCTAGCCTAAGCTGAATCCTGCTGCAGTAAGTGAGGTGGGCTAGCAGAGATATGCACTGGCACCACTGACAGAAAAAGATTTCTTTTCCCTGAAAATCTAGTGGTTGTAAGCAGGAAGGGAATTTAGGGCAGGGGAGATGCCAAGTTTGGTGAATGGGGAAGATTTTCTATGAATTTTTGCTTAGTCCATTGAAAATTACACTTCCTTTTTTGGCCAAGAGAAGTGAGACATAGCTTGATTTTGTATATGAGACATAGACATACAGATAACTGTATGTATTGAATAACATAGATGAGATTAAAAAAAAATATATATTTTTTAAACCTGCTTGATTTAATGCTAGCCTAGGAGCAAGTGAGAGGGGGATATTATTACACTCTCCTGTAGCAGATCCGAGCTGAACCAAGCCCCAAGTGTTCTTTTGATGTGAAAGCTGGATGAAAACTTAACATGCTTTCTTTGAAGCATCTGTAATGCCAGTGCTGGAAAACATTCTGGTTTTCTAAAAATTACTATTGTGGATAGTTTGGCCAAAGATGCCACTTGAAAGAAAAATCACACTGTGTGCACAACTGCAAACTTCTCCCTGAGCAGACTGGCAGTGATGGAAGAGACCGTGTCCTGCCTAAGGGAGTAGATTTGAGTGTTGCAGTAATCCAGCATTTCATATACACTGACAAACAATTTTTTGGTGCCTAGTAGCTCTGTTTACACCAAGGAAACAAAGCAATACATGTATCAGCAAGTTGATAACAAAAGTGATCTGATTTCCATTATGTGACCCAGCATTCAGCTTTTGTGGAAGTTTGGTCACACTTAAAAGGATTTAATGGATGCAGTCCTTGTGCTCACAACCTGCCTAAATCGGTATGGAAATATACATACCTGTCAAACTACTGCAGTTAGCTGTAGCTATACAGGAGTATTTACCTCCTCAGAGCTGCACTGTTTGCACTATATTTGCATAAAACATGTATCCATATATATAGCAACAAAACCATCAATGATTTGTAAAGAACTGTTATTTAGGTGAACCTAAACTTACTAGGCTAAACTAACTCAAATGAACCTTCAAGTGTGGCATGTAAATTTAGAAAGCCTAAAAGCTACAGCATTGTTTCTTTTCTAGAGCATTCAGAGAGTGATTTCTTCCCACCATCTCCAATACTGAGACTGTCTTTTCTGTGCTTAAATTTTTGCCCAACCTCCTGTGTTATTCAAGAAGCTCCTGCTCTAGCTTGCCTTTTTTTTTTTTTTTTTTTTTTTTTTTAGTTCCTTCATTCTTACTTATGTCTAGGGACTCCAAAAAGCCATGAAAAGCTATTTTCTTTATTAAGAGGTCTGGGGAAATCTAAACCCAGCAATTAAACCAAATCCAAATGTACAATTTCACAACAGGCAAGAAACAAAGCCAGAAAAAACATTGAGAGAGCAGAGGATGCCCCAGTCTTACAGTTCAGTCATGTTGCCTGGCTGAGATAGTCAAACCCTTAATTATGACATGCAAATATGCATCCTGAGTCACTTAAGCAGTTGACTTGTGAATATCAGCCTTCAGTAATCCTGCAGATTACTATAGCTTTTTTTTTTTGGCTGATGGTTTGAAATTTGATTTGTCTGAACACCAGAGTGTTTACTTCCCTTCACAGTCCATAACTCTTATATTTTAAAAACACCTTTCTACTTTATTTACAAAATTCCTTTTTCTGGAGAAATATGTTGCTTTACTGTACTGCTACTTTATACAGTGGCATACTACTTAATCTTTATTTCAGGATAAACAAGTATGGATATTGATAGCATCTATCTACCAAAGAGCCATTTAATTAGAGCAAAACCACAAACAAGATCAGCTGAAAACTGTGATACCTCACACAATCTATTTCTTCAGGGATATTGCTCTATTTGATGTGATGCTAAGCAGCTGGACATTTAGATCAGATGAGCAGATGAGCTCTCCTTAGACATTATGCAAAGATCCTAAATGTATGCCTAAATTCATGTTCTTCATGGTTTTCACCTTTTCACACAGAGGTTCTTCAAGCCAAGCAGTCCAGATATAGGGATTGAGCAGAGCTCGCAGCTGGCTGAATGAAAACAGTGTGGTTGTGGATGTCTTGAGCCATAGAGGTTTCAAGATTTAAACCCAGACTTGCCCAAAGGCAATACAAGTGTAGTCTCAGTGAACTACATAGGACACTCATCAAAGCCTGACTCTCCATTGAAAACACACAGAGATAGAAACCACTTTGTTCTCATAAATTGAGTCCATCTCTGTCTGTGTCTTTATAATTCCTCCACACAGCTATTAAGAGCTAGGTGAGAAGGAGGATGTGCAGGACACGTGTGTTGGCACTACCCAGAGTGGGCATACTCTCCCTGGGGAAGCAGAGCCAGCTGAGCTCAGGTTAGAGCAATCCCCAAGCTGCGGTAACCAGACACAAATCCTTCATAATTGGCTTCCTGGCAACCCTAGCCCCAGCAGATCTCAGCTGCAGCAGAAACTCTGACCCTAAATGCCCTATAATTAGAGCCTATTTTTGTATCTGAAAAGTTTAAGGTCTCATTTTCCACCATTAACCCTTTATTGAAAAAGAGATTGCTGCCCAGAACAGAGAAGTGTGTTTTCTACCCAAAGGTTGCTGCTTCTTCCAATACTACAAAGGAAGCCTATTACAGTCTGTTGTCATCAATAGCCTTTGCTGTGCTGTAGCCAGCTGTGAGAAAACAATTAAGTGAAATCTGAAGGTGGATGGAAGCTTGTGAACACTATTTCCCTGGTGTTGTAATATATGAGATAGAGCTATCAGTAGAGAACTACAAGAAAGGGAGCTAAGAGATGAAAATGGACCAGGTCCTGCCTCTGTGACAGATAATAGGTATGTTCAGTAAACATTTCAGATAAATGAGGGAATGAAAACAAACCAAATATTGCAGCAACATGAATTCTTCTTTCCTCAGTAAGAGATACCTAACATTCTTCTGCCAAGGCCATAGGCTGCTCGCAGCATACAGTGGGGTTCTCCTTGTTCATTCATGTGGACAAGCAATGATTATCGACAATTAGCATTTCTCTCTTGATGAAGGCAAATTAAGTGCTGTGCAAAATCCAAATGTCGTGCTAAAAGTGAAAGGGAAGAAAGGAAATAAAGTGCACACTGACTAAGGTAGCATGCATGTAGTTCAGGCATTTTGTAATTAGAAAGCAACCTGGGTTTTGCTTTCTGACTTATTCAACAAAACCCTATTAAATGAGCCTCCAGGTGAAATACTGCAGTGATTAACACAATGTCTCACTGTGACAGAGTGCTACTGTAAGGAGGTAGAGGATTAGTAGGTAGCAGCCACATTCACAACATTAATATTCAAGTTCAAAATAGGATTTCTCTGATTCATAGATCTAGTGCTCCAAAAGAAACCAGCAAGTAGCCCATGCTTTTCACTACACCACAGTCCTCCAGCATTTATGGAAAATAAATTCACAAAGTAGCATGGAATATTGCCAGCACTTCTGTATTAAGATCACCATCATGGTTTCTGAGCAGGTTTTTCATTTGTCAGGTCAAATGTTAGGATGAAACACAGAGAAGGAAGAACAAAAGGATTCATTAGCACTTGAGTGTGAGGAAAGCACAACTAACCCAAGCACTTAGTTCTCCTTGGTGATGTCACCAGCTGGGCTTCATTTGCAAGGCCACAGAGGCTGGAAAGTAAAGGTGGCTGCAGGGGGAATGCATCTATACATGTCTCATGCATCAGGAGAAGGATGAGGCATATATCTAAAGCCAGGGGACTTGTGCCTTCCAAGGCAGTTTCTTAAAGTGCAGTCTCTACTAGGAAGTGCAAGATGCAGGTCTTGAGGAGGGCCATGTCTCCCTCTTCTGCTGGATGTGATTGGCCAAGCTGGTCCCTCTGCTGTACTGAGGCCCACAGGGAAGCAGCAACCCCTCTTCTAGAGTTGTGTGATGTGACAACACCACAGCAGAGACTAAGGGGATGACCCCCTAAAGATCACATATCAGCATTTGATGCTATGCCTCTTTTCAGAAGGATGTGTTGTATGTTATTCTTCCCCTCAGTTCAGAACTCAATGTGCAGACCTTCTCTAGATGTCTGATATTTTGGCTTATCTGATGAGAGTTGAAAATCTCTCTGTTCCACAGAGGAGAAAGATTACCTTATCCCTCTGGGTGAGCTTATCTTACTCCCAATGTGCAGTTTGGGCACCTGGCAGAATTACAAAAGACATCCAGGAACTCAGGAAAATGAAGATTGGAGTTAGCAACAAAGAAGTTGTGAGAAACAGTCCCGCATATGCAAAGTGTACCACACAATCTGTTTTAATTACCCTATCCAGGAGTGTTCACACACTCAGCAGCTGCATCTCTATTGAAGTAGTAAACTAACAGACAACAGTTTAAAGTGAAGCCTGAGCCTTGGTAATTGTCTTACAGCTGCAGTTTCCAGAACTACCAAATGAAGAAGGTTTTGGAACAAGGTTACCAGTTCTAGACGTGCTGGTGACTAAATCCATTCTGAGGTCTTCCTTCTCCTGCAGGAAACAGATCAAGAACTGCAGCTTTGTAGTGGCTTGACTATTCCTCATGCGTGTACATGTGTGCTCTGGACACAGCAGCGGGGTAAGAAGTTTGAAGCCAAAGTACACAATGTACAGAGGAAATTAAGGCATGAAAGGTCCTACAGAAACATAATCTACAAAATCCAGAGTGCCAGAACTGCTTGAAACCTCAAAGTAGGATATATTCAGCTGGTAAGAACACTTAAGAGAAAAAACTTAGTGCATCAAAACAGCAGACGCACTCCTGAAGATGGGCTCTGACCCTTGGAATGAAATTTGGCTGAGTATGTGTGTGCCCAGCAGTGAGAGGACATAGGTATCAGATTGCTGGCAGTGAAAACCAGTGTCCTGCACTATAAATGCCGCAGAGAGCACAAGCTGCCTAGTTTCCATAGAGTAACTGCACTCCCTGCAGGCTGAATCTGCCTAATCAAAATAGCTTCATCCTTTCAACGTGGTAACGTAATCAATAAAATAATACTGTAGGGTGGATAGCTTCACAGAATGTCCTTCTTTATGTACACCCAGGAAAAGATTACCCATGCAAAGGAAAGAAGGGACAAGCAGCAGAAAACAGTGCCCATGTGTCCCTCTCTTCAGGCATCATTTTCTCTGTCATCCTGCTCTTCAGAAGGGGGAATTCTGCTAGGTGGGGTACTTCAGCAGTGTGGCTGCAGGGCACTGCTGGGCAGATGCCACTAAGATCAGAGGACAAGAGGAGATACATCAATCTCCAGTCAAGGTCTTTGGTTCTGGAGGTTCCTGGAATGTATTAATGGAAAAGAAGCTGGAAAAATGCATCAGAAATAGTCCAAATATTAGCAAAGCAAGAGTCCTTGAACTCCAGCCCCTTGAGCTCCTGCCTCACATCAAATGTTTCTTCCCTCCCAAGCAAGACTTCCTGCATCCCTTCATTCTTTCCTCTATGGGCTCTGTCAAGAAATTTCCACCCACTCTGCCTTCAGCTAGTTCAGGCAGAAGTGGCAAAACCTTCAGAGTTGTCAATATTTTCCCTTATTTTCTATAAGTGGTAAGCTATGTTGTGCACTTCTCTATCCCTGCTTCTCCAGATTCTTCAATGCTCATATAAGCTTGCAAAGGCCTAGGTCACCTGCAGCAACATTCACCCATGCCTACTGCTCACAGCTGCAGGCACCAGAAGCTACAGACTCCCAGTGTGATTAATGCACTGGGTGACCCATCAGGGCTCTCTCTCAGCATGTCTGTATGTGCTGGTGCTGTGCTGAACAATTGAAGTGATCAAATAGAGCAGGACAAACTCACCAAGGGTTATCAAGTATGTTTGCTGTTGGGTCCTGGAGCAGGGTAATGGTGGGTAAAATCATTCCTCTCTGCTACAGATGAGAGTCGAGATCTCTCAGCATGAGGCAAAGGTGTAGGGAACACCCACTACTGCTTGATTATTTAGCATGTAGTCTTTAAAGTAATTTCCTATTTTGTTTTAGCTTTTGTCCCGGCATAGAATGACGGAGCACCCCAGAAATTAATCC
>VWZI01014734.1:0-17552 GCA_013396835.1 Psilopogon haemacephalus
GGAGGGGGCTCTCCTGCCCCTGCGAGGAGGTACCTGCCTCCACTTTCCTTCACCTCCCCCTTTACCTGTTTTAGCAGGGGAATGAGAGGAAAATGAATCCTCTTCTACCTGTGCAGTCTTCACCTGCTGCCCCTCCTTCAGGGATTGTGTAGTTTGTCTCTGCCAGTCAGCTTCCCCTTTAAAGTCACATAGAGATCTTAGTCTGTCAACTTCCTCCTTAAGCCCAGCCACCATACTGAGCTGATCACTCACCTGCTCACACCTCACACAACTTTCATGCACACCACCCTCCATTCCAATTAGGCTCAGGCATTCACCGCAGCCAGGGGTCTGGACCCCCACAGATTTGCATGAGGCACAAGTCTGGGTGCCTATAGTTCTCCTAGACCTGGTATTAGACCGGGTTGCAACCATGGCTTAAGCTTTGGTGTTTGTTTTTTGTTAGTTTGGTTGGGTGTTTGGTTTTTTTTTAATTCGCTCAGCACGTGCTGCTCGTGGGGCTCAAGCAGGAAGGTTGTGGCTGCCGCTTCAAAATGGCTGTGCTGCTGCCTGCTGCGAGGTTATATTTCGCTCGGCAGCACGGGAATGCCCTCAGCTACGTCACTGCCTTCTGTGCAGGGTCATTCAGGAGCTGACCCTGCCGCTTTTTCCCCCCTTTTACCTGTTCGCTAGCCACAGCTGCTCACGCTACTGGAGCTATTGTTGGTACTTACCATCTTGTTCAGATGGTAAAGTTACCATGAAGTTACCATGTGTTACCAGTAAGAAAACTTCATCGTCTGTTACACAAACTAAAACAAAACCCATACTGTTAACAAAATCCCAAGAGAAAATACAGCTATTCTATTTTGTTTTATTCTGCTGAAATGTCATGTTTGAAATAAATTGTGTAACAAAAATATTTCTGGTTTCTGGTATGCTAACCTGTCTTGAAGAAGTGAAGATAAAGCATTATTCAGACATATCTCCCTCATTATTTCCAAAGAGTTTCATTTGCAATTGACCTTTCACTGATTCATAATGAGGCATTTAGAAATGTTTTAACTCTTGCAAAAAAAGGAAATGAACCAGTCTGCAGACTAATGATAATGTTCAGGAGAAACATCAGATAATGCTTAAAAACTGGAGGCAACTTACAAGGAATAATATACAAAAGACCCGATGAACTCATGTAATATTTGCATTACCGTATATGCCTGATTTTACATTAGCCACTGACAGGCATTTACAACTGGGAAGAGTCACATGTCTGCTCCATATTTCCTCAGATAAATTTGAATTTTGCATCTGTAATAATTTGTGGGTTTGAATGGATTATGACAGGTACAGTTCAGAAGAAATTTGTGGGAAAATTTCATAGGGAAATATTTCTATGATTAAACATGCTGGGGTTTTTTTGGTTTTTTTTTAGAACTTGTAAAACAAGAAATATTTTACACCTCTGATACCAGAAAATATAGAAATATGCCAGCCTCTTCAACATAAGTAAAACTTTAATAATGGATTTATTAGCACTACTTTTCTAAGTTATAAGTAAATACAGTCCAAGTCAAACAGACATTATTTATATTTTCTGATAATAAAATATTGTAGCTTTCTTGAAAATTATTCACCTAAATCTGATTTTTTTTCTACAAATTTGGTTTGTCTTTTACTTCTGTTTATTCTAACTGAAGTGAACTATGTTTAAACATTCTAATTCTCACTATAAATTAACTATTCAGGTAATGTAGATTTTATAAGCCTACTTCACAGAGAATTAAGTTAACAGTAAATTAAATTGGAGTAGATTAATATTTGTATGGGAAAATAAATACTTCATGCTTGCCTTAGCAGTCGTCCAGTTACCATCTATTCTGATTGCATTTTCCATGTATTAACTGATATGTTTACCTCCCTTCCCTTCTGCTGAGCTGTTTGCAAATTACCTGCTTAAATACTATCAGGGAGCATAAATTAAGCCGTTTGTCATTGTACACTTGTGAAATGAAAAACACATTTTCACATTAACGTAAGCACAATTAGAAAAATTTTCAAAGAAACAGCCAAAGATTTAGCAAAATCAAATGAGGAAAAGGTTGAAAAAAGGTTCAAATAAAAAATCTAAAATCCAGCCATGTTTAAACCATTCATTCCAATATTGAGAACAGTGAAACTGGAAATAATCCTTTTTTAAAAATTACTTGTTTCTTGCTGGTGCAATGACAGCAACAAGTTACTTTCTCTCTCTGTGTAGAGAAGGCATTAAATTTTCCTTAGTGCTTTATTTCCAACATTATAAAATCATGAAGAAAGCCTTCCAACCTATTATAATTAATAAGTACAGTGTTGTCAAAACTAGGCACAATCTGAAGGAGTTTCATCACAGTTTGATCAATATGCACCTGAAAATTATAATTTTCAAAGAATTTTATAAAATATATTCTGTGGCACTCTAATATAAAGTTGCATGTATGTATTTCTGAGCATTTATTTTTGCGATTTATCAGTTATATATACTGAAAAACTGCCTACCCTTTTTATTAGATACATGTTAGTAAAAAAAATATATTGAAGGGAATACTTTACGCTGAAAATTCATATATATATGGAAATTTCTAATGGGAAAGCACTAGAGAATGAAAATTTTGAAGACACTGAGGCCTAAGACATTTTTATTGTCATTACAAATGGTTTTCAGTAATCTGCACAAATATTTTCAAAGAGATACAAGGTAGAATTTAGAATTTTGAAAGTCACCAATGATGACTTTAGTACCATGAGAAACTACATGATAAATATCTTCTTACAAATTAATCTTTCTTTTTCAGTTCTATAACAACTGAGGAAGATTCTTTCTGGGTAAATTAAACATTTACCTTAGCCTTCCTGAGTAATTATCTTCTCTGCTTCTTTTTTAACATAGCTAAGCAAGAGATTATTTAGCACCAGGGCATGCAATTATTAACTTGGACCCAGCAATTCCCCTGGCTTCCCCAGCACAGACATACTTATTCCCTAAAATCCTGCTTAGTAATCCACTGGTGTGACATAGGAATAACTCAATGCTGTTCTTCTTTTTAACCATTATTTAATGCAAAGCTACTTTGCTAAATGCAGAGTTTAGCATCTGCAGACCTCAAAGGTGAAAAATGGGCAGGTTACACTAGATATCTCCTTCAGATCTCTAAAATTAAAATGACTTACCATATTCTTCAGCTCCCTGCTGGGAACAATGACTTTAAAAAACTCCTCAAAAGAAAGGGAAAAATGAGAAAAAAAAAAAAAAGTAAGAGGAAAGATCTTCCCTGAGATGAAATGTTATAAAAGATAATATTCAATTCTTTTCAGACAGAATAACTGGCATTCCTCTTAAGACCACACCTATCAGCCTCCCCATTCAGAAATCTGACAGAAATAAGAAAAATTAAAGCACAGGCTGAGAAGTCTTAAAAAATCATCAGGTGTACAAAACAAGACAGGCAAAGAATGTAAGCCTGGAAGCAAAGAGCATCAAGAACCCTCTGGAGGTCAGGTTGTTCAACAGAGAAAAAGAAATGGCTTATCAGTACTTTACAACAATCTGAAGGTGAATGAAATGTGAATATGGCAAAAGGGGTGAAGTGACACAAAAATGTCTGTTCTACAGGAGGATCAGTGATAATGGTGGGGAATAACTAGGAGATTAAATCTTGAAAAGTATGATCTACAAATGGATTTCAATGAAAATTACCACAAGGAAAGGGAACAAAACAGAAAATTTCACACTCCAAGATATTCTAAGTTTCTAAACTTGTGTTAATGTATGCTTATAATAATTTGTCTGCTGCTCCCTGGGGAAAAAAACAAACAAACAAACGAAACCACAAAAAACCCCCCACTGCTGGTCAGAGGAAGACATATATGGACAAACATACGTAGAAAGGCATTGGGCCAATTGGGTTGTACCCATCACAGGTACCTTGCTCATCCTGCCTGGGATTGCAAGCCATTTGCCTTTACTGCAATACTGATCACCCTAGGTTGAGGGAAATGGATGCAGTCAGCCAGTGAGCCTCAGACACATGAGCAGGGACACCTAAAAACAGAAGACAGTGGTTGGTGTCAGTCACATCTCTTGTGTAACACTTGCAAAGTTGTCATTAATTAAGGTTTTCTGCATTCCTTTGGAATAGAATCACTAATATTCTTTGTAACTAAGAAATAAAAATTGTTATATTTTGATATGGACATTAGGTATTTAACTCTACTAATAAAGTAGCTGATGAGTTTTTTACAAAGCAGAACATGGTACTGAAAAAGTAACAAAATTATTAAAACAAAATTCTCTATAATGAAAAAAAAAAAAACAAAGAAAGAAAGAGTCAAGTATTTCATATAGAGCATTATAGCCTTCTGTTTTTTGTTGTATTTTAGAAGTTCAGCATAAGGATGGGATGAGAAAAAAGACAGAATGACACACTAATCTATCTGAACAGCTGCTTTTTTTATTTGAGTGAAAATAAGGGTAGAAGAAAAGAAGCATGAAAAAAGTATTAAGGCTTTTGGATAAGAGAGCCTGGAAAGCTTGCATTTCTGCTTATTAACTTGCTTTCCCACGAGCCAAGATCAACAACCTTCTTAGCCTTTGAAGGCTGCAGATAGCTTTTAACAGGACTGGTAATTGACAGATCTTTGTAGTCTCTTTGACTAATAAAATGGGATAGATAAACAACCAAAATGGAGAATGAATTATATAAAAAACCAAAACAAATAGTTCTGAAGAATTTCAGAAGTTTAAAGCTGCATGTAACATCTGAGTTGGTCATACTAAACAAAAATAAATTACTTGAGGAAAAAAACATATTTCACTATCTTGTTTTTTTTAATTAATGTTAGTGTTAACATGCAAATACAGATGGTGTGAACAAAAGCCTATATCCTCTGTTCACCTTTGCCATGCACAGTTCTTATATTGAAACCAGAAAATACAAAATGGAGAAATCTTTAAGGCATTAATATAATGATTTTGGTAATGAGAAATACAACCACTTACCACTCAAACCCTCACAAGTAGTCATGTCATTCCTTAAAATCTTGTCGGAATATAAGAGAACGATAAACCAGACATGTGTTTTAATCTCATCAGTTCCTGAACATAGAAATACATTGATTCATTTAGATAGAATACTCTTGAGTAGCTTTAGATAGAATACTCTTGAATAGCATATTTTTTAAAAAGAGTTTAACATGAATTTAAAGTGTAGATGTTTACATCAAAACAAATTGTTTGTGTGTATGCTGTCTGCAATGTCAGCATTGTTTTCACAATTGCTAATAATTTTAGTGCTGCATTCTAAAGATTTTTTTTTCCCCCTATAATAGCCATTACTTTCCAATCTCTATTCTCCTCCTGGGAGAAGAACATACAAATAATTGGATATGTAGTGTGGGTATTGGCTTCAATGTGTTCCTTGTTGTGATCAGGAGGAAAATAGGTATCTGTTTCACTGCTATCACTTCCAAAAGATGAAGGAAAATATCTGTTGTACTGTGGTCTCTTCCATAGGCTACAGGGAAGTATTTACTTCTCTACTTGGAACATTTCCCTCCTCCTCTTGTTACCTTGGTGTTTACACTGCTCACATTTATCCCTCACTTCTCACTGCTGCATGGGATTTTCACTTTTCTTAGAAATGTTTTCAAAGCAATTTTTTTTCTATCATATCAGTGAAACTCTGCTAGCATATGCCACCTAAAGCTGTGAGTCATTAGAACCACATTTGTTCCCACAGGTATTATGTCCACAAATAGTTAAACAAATTTATTTATTTAGATTTTTTTTTTTTAAGTCGTAAAAGTAGTTTGCTTTTTGGTTTTGTTTGTTTGTTTATTTTGATTTTTCAACATTCTCATTTCAACATCTAAAAATAGCCCAAATCTGCCAGGGAAAACTAGAATAGACAGAATGTATAAAAAAATGTTTTTAACATGATTTTCAAAATACTGTGACATATGGATAATTAGCTAGCAAATGAGTAATATGAAAGCTAGAATGATGACATTAGCTACCATCATTCATACAAAATGTACTTCTAAATAGTGGTTCTTCTTTGTAATTGCTTCACTATGCCAACACAGCAAATCACCCAGCCTGGACATCTGATTAAAGAGACAACAACAGGAAAATCAAAACAAATCCTAACGAATTAAAGAAAGGGGAAAAAAATATATTAAAAAGTATATATATTTTTAGTCATTGTTTATCCACCATTAGTTCAACTCAGTTATGCTGTAAAGTGTGCATATTTGAAAACTGTCTCATATTTCATTAAGTCTGTTATGATATAAACATATTTGAGTTACAGAAAGGCTGTCTTTAGGAAGAAATCATGTATCTAGACAAACAAAAAGTTTTCTATATAAAACTTTGGCACCATGCAATGGAAGATGAGAATGTTATTTTATTTTATTATCTCATTTCCCATAGAAAAAAAAAAAAAAACCAAAACCCAAGAGTCAACCAAACAAAACCAACCAGTCAACCAAAACCACCTCAACTTCTATAGGTTTTAAAAATTCTGATTATTCCCCTGACCGAATATATATAAATTTGCAAACTAACAAAACCAAGAAGTTATAAAGAAGCGTTTGCTTTTTTATCAGATTCATGTTCATTAAAACATCTAAAGTCATGCCTAAATTTTTGACACTCTTATTTTGCCAAGAAATAAAATTAATTTAATTGGATATAAGCAAATATTTGATTTCTTGGGTGAATCTGTATTTAGATTTAATTTCTGATGCTCCAGATTTGAAGAAAATCCAAGGTCACCTGTATAACATTAGTACACTTTTGTGGATTCTCAGCTCAGTGTTACAATTGAATGGAGAGACCTGCCAATCTCCTGGGATCTTAGAAGAGGATTTTGTAGAGTCTTATGAGAGAATCTTTAATTGTGTCAAACAGGGACTAAAAATTACTGTCTCTTCTGTGACTAAAACCATGAAAAATAATTCTTATTCAGAAACCTTGAATGCATTCAAACAAGCTGTATCAGAAGGCACATGGTCATCACAAAGAAGTCCTTCCAATGGTTTTGAGTGACATCAGAAACCTAATTACTTTTAAATTTAAAAAATATAGTATTTTTTTTCCTGAGTTAATTAACCTTTAAAAACACTGGTAATCTTTAAATTACATATTCAACAGAGGACCTCTCATTCACAGAAGTGCTCAGACAAGAGAAACCACAGTCATTTTCAAGGTTTCTCATCAAACAACTTTAGAGCCTTGTGTAGGATTGATTAGTAATGAGCAAGAGTGTCAACAACAATTAAGTGTGGTGATGTGAATCACCATTGTTACTGGACTAACAAGAACTCTGAACAGAATTTAGAAGATTTTTATTCTGTTCCAGATCTACCAGGAGAGCTACTACATAGAAAAAGTCCCATCAACCTGTGGTCATGTAATGGGTTTGAGAAACTACCCATTTCTTATGGAGGGTGTTATGATTAATTAATGTGATATGATTTTCCAAAATTAATATTGTTATTAATTTTTATATCCAAACTTTTCCACCCCTGACCGCTTATTTTTAATATTAAACAGGTTTGATTGTAGCAATTATGGAACAATTACATAGACAATATCTAGATTTAGAAGTATCTATTAATATGCATAAACAATCAATTTTTAACTAACAAACACTGGAAGATCTCTTGCGGTCAGTAGGGCTGCTTGACTACTAGATGGAACTTAGGCCTCATTTCTGCTTAGGGCAGAATCTAGGCAATATGGAAAGCTTAGGTTTTACAAGTATTACTTCTCCCGTCCTGCAGGGTTATCAATAAATTGAAAGTACCCAGAACACCTGGCTGATGCTACTTCTATGGCTGTTGCTGTGGCTGCAGCTGTGTCTGAGACTTGATTCACCCCAGGCTCCACAGATGGCTAGAGGAAGGAGGTGGGGGGTGCAGACTATTTTCTGACCTGTTCCTGGCTTTAGACTCTCTGTGTGCCTCTAGGCTTTGTCATCTTCAGGAGATGCAGGCTACTCTGGCAGGTGCAGGCAGACATCTTGCGATGTGTCTCAGTGGATGTGTATCTCACACTGCTAATTGTGGGAAGACTATTCAAGTTGCTCTAGGAAAGACTCAATGGTCCCAGGGTGGAATATAGATTGTATAATAACAATAAGGCATCACAGGCATGGATGCAGCAGAACAGAGAATAATAGCAAAACCATGGCAGAAGCACAAGCATGGCAAAAACATGCTGTGTTATCTGCTTATTTGCTTTTAGTATCAATGCCTGAGATTGACTGAACCCTTTTGGACATTAGCATATCCAGTCAGAGTGGCAGTAAGCCAAGTCTTACCCTATTTGGATAAAAGCATAGGTTTGCTTACATCATACTGGGAGAGCATAAGCCCAGCACAGGCATAGCATAAGGCTAGCACATGCACCTAGTTTATCATGGGTTACAAGCAGGAGAAAGACAAGTTATATAAGCCAGTGCTCAGACTCCATGGCACCATTTCTTTTGTCCATTTTCCCACCAGTTGCTTCTTCCCCAAAAACAGAGGGAAGATTAAAAAACATGTCTGGGCAAGCCAGCACACATACAGGCCTATTTTGACCCTTCAGGTCTACCGTGACACCAGTAGGTTGAAAACTCGCCTCATCCCCCCTCAGTTAAAATTTACCAGACCAGCTCTGATGGTTTGGAAGTAAGATAAAGCTATATTTTATAGTAAGATAAATCTACAAGCATATATACAAAATATATATTTACAGGTATTTACAATTATATACAATTATTTACAATTTAGAAATAATACAGAAATCCAATCCTCCCTTCCTGGACAAAAAAAGTCTAGAAGGGGCCAACACCACCTTCTTCTCTCCCCCAACATGGAAAAGCAGCAAGGCCTCAAGTGTTATCTGCTCAGTCAAGCTATTATTCAGTTATGTACAGAGGAGAAGCGGGGCAGATGGAAGGCAGAAGGCAAAGGGAACAAAGAGTGGGAAACTGTTTGTATATTGGCTTTTTATAGCAACTAGCAAACCATTGAATAATACAGACTTTATAATTATTTTCATTTTATGACCAATGTGAGAGGCTGAGAACTGCCTTGAAGTGAGGCCTCACCAGTGCTGTGAACACGGGCAGAACTACAACTTTAGGCCTGCTGGCCACATCGTTCCTGATATAAGCCAAGATGCCATTGGCATTCTGTGCCACCTGGGCACACTCCTGGCTCATATTCTGCTGGTTGTCAACCAGCACTCCCAGGCCCCTCTCAGCTGGGCTTCTCTCCAGCCACTTATCCTCCATTCTGCAGTGCTGCATGGAGCTGTTGTGGTCAAAGTGTAGGACCCTGCACTTGGTTTTGTTAACCCTCATACTGTTAGCCTCAGCCCATCGACCCAGCCTGCCCTCTGAAATCTCTGTTTGCCTTCCATGAGATCAACACTCCCCCTCCAGATTGGTGTAATTTGCAAATTTACTAATGGTAGGATCAATCACCTCATCCAAGTCACCAACAAAGACATTGAATAGAACCGGGACCACTACTGACCCCTGGGGGACACCACTGGTCACTGGACACCAACTGGATTCCACACCATTCACAGTCTCTGTTCAGCCATTCAGCTAGTTTTTAACCCTGCAAAGGGTGCACCTGTCCAAACCAAGAGTTGCCAGCTTTTTCAGGAGGATACTGAGGGAGACTGTCAAACTTCACCTCTAAACCATATTCCAAGCACCTCATCTAAACGACCTTTAAACACATCCAGAAATGATGACACAACCACCTCCCTGGGCAGCCTATTCCAATGTCTGGCTATGAGACAATCTATTTTATTTTGAACAGGATTCTGTCCTGGTGAACTCCTAAAATGTTTTACCATTTTCATTCCAGTGTTTCCAATTTCTGTATATCATCACAATAAGATGTGCACAAACAACTCTGCTTTCATCAGTATTAGAGGTAACTTTGGAATAAAGTGAATGCATATGAAAGAATTAAATAAGTGACTTTCAGAGGGTCTAAAGTGCCTTTAGAGGGTTCATAATCACTCTAACCACTTAATGTATGGGGCATTGTGTCTTGTCCAGACTTAGAAACAGTTCCTTATATATTCTTTTCAATAACAGTTGTTAAGAGAAAGGAACTGAAAAGTAAGAAGGGTAGTTAAATTTTTCTAACATATTTCTGTAATAATAGCAGAAATACAATAACAGTGGGGAAAAACTAGAATTAAAAAAGGGATTTTCATTTGAATTACAAACTGTATCAGCTCTTAGTACAAACAGGATTAGAAAGGGTGACATGCATGAGACTATTAAAAGGACAAAGTGAAAAAAGGATTTGCACTATATCCACTTAGCTGTTACAGAATGTTTGAACTCATATGGAAAGAAAATTATTGCTACAGTGAAGAGTAGTAACTTAAAAACCTTCAACCATGAAGAGTCAAAAAATCTATAGAATATTAATAATAAAAACAAATACCAATGCAAAATAGAATGTAAGCAATATAAGAACTGAGATAAAAATATTTAACCACAGCTATGAGAGCATACTCTGTGATTCAGCATATTAAATATATCTTCTTTTCAAATACTTTTTGATGGGAGGGTAAGAAGAGAGTATTTCAATATTCCATGAACCTGAGCAAGAAAACTTCAGTAGTTTCTTTATATCCTAGAGACAAAAATAAATATGTAAAGTGTGATAATATATACATTTAAAAGATTATTTTTTAAAGCAAGTTTTCAGAATGCTTGCATTCAGCTAGCAAATGGAACATTTTGGAGCAGCCGTGTCACAAAAAGTTATGGGGAAGGGCCTTCTGTGACACTGCAAAGTATAATTATAGTGACAGGATTAAATTTTCAATTCCTAAACATTACAAAGTGGGCAGGTTTGTGTCTGTGTTGGAAATAACGATAGAAAAAGCAAACAGAACAAGCTGAGTAACTCAGCAGCTAATTTGACCTCTGCTGAAGGTAAATATGTACAAAATGACTACACCAATACTGACATTTCCACTGCTTCTATAAGCAAAATCTCTTTTACATCAATAGCTCAGCCCAGGTTTTCAACAAAAACCTGAGGCATTTATTTCTAGGGTGCAGTTCTAAGTGACATTACAGACAGGATTTTCATTGTTTTAATGAGACCAAGATCAGCTTTTCTATTCATTAAATTCTTCACATATAATTTTTATTTTTCTTTACTACATATTACAGGATCTAATTTTGAGGTATGTATATTGTTGCCATGTATTATACCATGAATTCTAGTAATTAGATAACTATTTTAGGACATTTTTTTTTCTCAGAATAAATTTCACCTTAGAATATAAGCTTAAAGGTATAAAAACAAACCACACTTTTAAAATATATTCTGAAAAATGTCAAGATTATTAGTTTTCTATAGGCAAAAATTATTTGCCATGTGAAGTAATTTTTTTAAGTAACTCTTTATAGGAATATTTTCCTGAGAAATTCTGGAAGATATGCATTTTACATCTATATGATCAGAGCAGGAGTCTTCTTTACTTTTATCCGTATACAATTAGATATCCAGCCTGGTATCAGGCTCTCTGCTGAAGCAATCTTCCTCAATGGAAGATTCACTCCCATAAGCAATTCAGTCTGCCTAGTTAGACACACACATTGAATCAGGAAGGGTCTTGCTCTGGGGAAACATTCAGTGTTTTTTCATTGCCTAAAGACAGACTTGGATGACTTCTGAATAACCCATCTAACTTCTCAATGACTTGAATCAGGTGAAACGAACTTATCCTTAAGGTCATTTCAGTTAGTCTAGTATTTAATCTTAGACTCAATTTTCAATCAACTGTTAAAAGATATATTAAGTGTACTTAAGGAAGACTTTAAAATAAAAATAATACCCAAAAAAAAAGTCTAATGTGAACTATGAATGGACAAGCAGTAACAATCAGATTTTCAGTCAGCATGAATGAACATTGTCAGCCTACTCAGTGCTATCATACCAGTACGCATTCTCCGAAACACAAAGTTTTACAGAAAGATGATAACAATATTTGTAACAGAAATCAAGTGTGTGTGTCTTGCTACATCACTGCATATGAGGTGCTCAGTGAAAGTCACTTGCATGTCATTTCAATCCTTTTAACAGCTTTAATTTCTACAAAAGTATTGGTTATTTTAAAATTTCAAATAAAGTTGTTGGGTTTATGGGCTTTGATTTGCTTTTGTGTTTTTTTTTTTTGTTTGCTTGTTGTTGTTCATGGGGTTTTTTGTGGTTTTTGTTGTTTTTTACAAGATTTAATAGAACAGGTTCTTTGGCATAAGCTTGTGATGACAGAAGAAAATTCCTTCCTGTGCAGAAAGTAAACTAAGTGTGAGTGTCAAATCAAATTAAATTTTCTTTCCAATTTATTTGGTCTTTGTCAAGTAGAAACCCACTTGTAAGTCTTTAATTACTCAGAAAGCAGGTTACCTAGGAATCATTGCAGTGGTAATTATTTTCTTTAAAAAAAGTTTTTATCTGAGCTCTGTACACAGCAAGATTGAACATTCTGTTATTACTCCCAATGGAAGGAGCAGAGAGGTTCTCAGCCTACAATCTTGTTAATCAGAGTTACAAAGAATTGTTCTGCTGCAAGTGCTGCAACACAGTCCCATCTTGAAATGGACAATTGTCTTTCATTGTGAAAAGGTAAAAAAAGAATATAAAGTCTTGAGGCTTTTGAGCAGGTAAAGCTATCGAGTACTCAGAACATACAGAAATGATGAACAAGCTCTTTCATGAATTTGTGAGATCAAGATACTTTCTTACACCACAACGGCTTATTTTTAATTATATAAAAAGTAAGAATAAATTCATTGACACTAAAGCAAAGATCCACTGTTTATGAGATGTTATAGTTTGTTTAGACCTACACCTTATTATGTGTCTCTGTCTGCTCCTGTGGAAGAGTTGGTTCTTTTGTGGATACCCTGAAAGAAACTAGGAAGTAACTGAGCAGTTGGTTGGGAAAAGCACTTGAATTTTATTTTGCTTACATGTGCAGGAGGAAAAGTTAGAAATCTCGAAAAGGAGAAAAAGTGCAAGGGATAGGAAAAGCAAATTCAGATGTCTTGATGGTCCTGAAGGTTTTGATCAGGAGGGGAGTTTCAAACTTCCCTGTTACCTTTGAGGTTTTATATTTTTTCCAGTCCCATACATAGTCACAGTTCCTCCTTCAGGTCCCTGGTTATAGCATGTTTGACTGCATCAGCACCACTCTCACAGATTGTTGCATGAGCCAGTCCCCGTCTCATGGTAAGTTGTATGCTGTTTTGCCTCTAAACTGCTGTGTCAGTCATCTTGGAGGTCCTCTTCATAAAAAAAACCCAACCAACCATAAAACCAACAGAAACACAAACACAAGGAAGAAAAATCAGCCCATGAAAACTTATAACAGTGAGCCTCAAACACTCTTGAAAGCAAAACCTGTGGCCTTGCCTGGTTAGCATCTGCTCTAGTCACAGATCTTGTGATCATGTAGATAAGCAGCATCTTCCTGGGACAATGGTATGAAAACACTTCAGGACAAACATTGTTGAGGCAAACATGAAGAAAACAAACAACTCCTTGCAGTATGCTATTCACAATCTGCTTGGATATGTAACATTTTAAAATAACTATAAAGAATATTGTTTTTAATTTTCCATTCAAATTAGGAAAAACTCCTTTCATGCTCTCCTTAGAGAAGATGAATATGCAGTTCAAACATTGTAAAATTGAGAATCAGCCAGTATGCAAGATCAGTGTATGTTTTCCTGTCTTAAAAGCAGTTTGGTTTATTTTGATTTTTCAAAATTTAGAATATGTTTACAGTTCCAGATTTAGTATGTATCTGCAATTTCATTGATTTGAATGTAATTACGTTTAAGATGTAAATTCAGATAAATTATTTAATGTGAAACTAAACATCTGAAAATCTGCAGTCACAAGGAAAAAAACAAAAAGCCACAAAATAGCATGCTGTTCTGGCATATTTTAAAATAAATAATTTAAATGATTTGGAGAGAAGTGAGAAGTTTTGAAACAGAGTAATGACAATGCCATCACTATTGAATATTTTTGAGACCAGAAATTCTGTCAAAATTGATTTTCTTCTAATATATTTACTTTCTGTAGTTACTGTAACTCCAGTATTATTTTGATTTTCAAAGTATTTCAGGTTTCTGCCTAATTTTGTCAAAATTCCAGGTTGAGTCAAATTTTTTTTTTTTGTAATCCAAACCACTTTTTTCATCCTTAATTATGAAGGAATGAAATGAATNGAAAAAAAAAAAAAAAAAAAAAAAAAAAAAAGGAAGGACAGATTGCCCACTGTTCTTTGGCACTGAGAACATTGCATGCCATGCAGTCTTGATAGCATCTGCTTAAAAATATGAGCATGCGTATAATGAATTGAGCTATGCTTGAATCAACCCCTTTCACTGAGTAAATGAAGACCAAAGAGTGTTTTGAAAGAGATGTAGTCTTATTTTAAAACTTACTTCTTGTCACATCATTGCTAGTTGCAGTTTAGAAGAGAATGTTTAAGCTAGGAAATTAAATGCATCCTAAAACTTTTTCTTTTGAAGAGTGAAACATCTCAGCCTTTTTTTAAAAAGTGAATGTATGCATATTGAAATATTTGTTTATATATAGAATGAAACAAGGTTTGTGATTATATTTTCTTAATTTTGTGATGCTAGTTTTAATAATAGAGGGCAATTTCAAAATACAATAAAATGGTAGATGGAAAAGGTTTGGTGTCTTCTGTTTGCAATTTTGTCTGTTGGGAGGTGTTTCTCTCAAAAATTTATTTTTATTTTGAACTATGCTTTCTACATACAGGTTAATTCTTGTAGAGTAGATGCTGGTTATATAAATTAGAGTAATACATTCTGTTCTACATTCTGCTCTAAGACCTGATTCTGCTAGGTTATTGTCACGGAAAGACTTCTCATCCTGTAAAAACCTCCTGGAAGAATTGAGGACTTAATATATTTATGAGTATAAAGGGATTATTTCTATCTAATATCTGACTTAATATTTTTTAAAATGTATATTTTTTTAACCAGGGATGGATACATAAAACTGTTATTGTCTCAATTTTGTGTTGAAAACTTTTAGTCACTTTCTGATATATAAAGTTATAGGAACCAAATTAATGTAGAAATAGTGTTTTCAAATAGATGCCAAACTTAGTTTACTATAACCGCATTGTAGAATGTTAATCTGTGTGATTTAATTGCAAACCTTAATTTCTATAATATGGATTTGACTTTGGTTTTATATAATGCTTTAACATTATTTCTGAAAATTACATCTGGCCTTTATTATAGTTATTTGTATATTACTCCTTTCAGAAATGTCTTTTTCCTTAAATAAAAAATAAATTAACTGTATATGTAATGCATATATGTTTTCTGTTTGTCTAGTGATGTATACTGTTTCTAGCTCTTCAAATGGAATTGAGATAAATTGATAGGTTGCTTTAGTGATTGTTTCTGCACATGATCAACCCTTTACATTTTTTGGTTTTCTGTGGTCATGCTAGTTCCAATTCCTTACATATAATATATTCAATTAAATAAAAATAAAATCTAAATCAAAACAAAATATCCCTGCAAATCATTACTACTATGACAATATGCTTATTGATAGCTAAGCTTTTTATATTTCAGTTAATTGTTTAAATGAGGTTAAATATCTTTAGTTTTTATTTACTTCTCAGATAGACTTCAGCTGAGTTACTTCACCAGAACAAAGAATAATTAAGATATCCAAAGATTAAGTCATTCTAGAGTTCTTGATTTTTGCAGACTTCAGGAGACATTTTAGGCTGCTTTTTGTAAGGCACGAACATTTGTCTTTAACGTTTTTTTTTTCACATCTTTATTTTTTAAATGCTAATTTTTTAGAATGAAAGGGGGCACAAGAAAAGAATATGTAACTTTTAATTGCTAGCACTTTAAATACTCTCTTTTAGCAGTTGTAGGATTTCAAAGCTTTACACTCGTCATGCAGACTACCTTCACAGTCTGAGATTTGATGATACACAGGAGGAGCTGAACTTCAGTAAACAAAGCACATAGTTCTTAACTTTGTTCTTTTGTTTGATTTGGTAGATTCATTAACTTGTTGTTTCTGCATATTTTGTTACCAGATTCTCCAAAGTCTACTGTAAGATCTAAATTATACCAGAATAGAACAAAGATCCTCAAGTAAAAAAAAAAAATCCAAACAACCAAAACCCAAAACAAAGGAAAAAAAAAACAAAAAACAAACACCACAGGAGTGCAATTACAGCCACTAAAACAGTGGAGTATAAAAAAAAGAGTTAAATTTTGGTGACTTCACTCAATTCTCAGGTATTCTGCATAGGCTATACTCCCCTAACTCCACTCCCAATTTAATACAAATTCAAGATATTTATGTATATTTAGCAGTTATTATAGTTTATGAAGTATAACACCAGTTAGGAGATTGTTTCAGTTTTCCATATTTCAGTTGACTATACACTTTTTCAGCCTCTTTTAACTGTAAAAACCTAATCACTTTCTGTGAAGAAAATTATTCTGACAGGGTATTCTATGGAAAAGGGAACAATAATTCAGTCTTCTAACAGAACATTTTAAAAGGAGATTTTAAACAGCATTTCAGATGAAAACCCACCTATGTAAAATTTATTCACATTTACATTAAATACATGAGCCCTACAGTTATAAGTAGCTTACTTCTGAACACATTCTTAATCACTGAACTACAGTGTGAAAAGTCCTTCTTCTGCCAGCCCCACCAACAGATTTTGTTCTAGAAAGTCTGTTCAACTGTATTCCCATGCATTTTAAATGGAATTATACCTATTAACATGAATTCTGTACATTTAAGCATTGTTTAAGCATTAAGGCTCTAAACAGATGGAGTCATGTAATTGAGGAAAGTAGCAAGCCCTTAGGCCTAGTCCCTTTTATCCTCGAAAATGAACAAAGCTTAAATAATGTCTGTAAAAGGATAGGAAAAACAGTCTACAGTATTACAGCACAAATAAATTACTAGTGTAATTGAAATGTGACTTTCCTTGCACCTCCCCCCTCTGTTTACTCCCAAATCAGCTGTGCTGCCTTCAGACGGAAGCTGTCATACAGCAATGAAACTGCTGTACACACAGATGGCTGTGTCTTCTTGTAGGCACAAGCAGCTGTACCCATCCTTGGCAATTATATCAGCACTTTCCACTAATTATCTTTTCAAATCACTCTGATTATCTTCAGTTCTTCCCAGCAGAAAACCATGGAGGTTTATTTTTTTCATTCACTCTGTAGAATTAATGTTATTTTCAGAGTTTGATTGCACATGCACATACATCATGTAGGAAATGTGAATGTGCATAATCACAACACAAGGTTACCAATGAACACAGAAAATTTGTAAAGCCTGTATATTTCACTTTTTTTTTTTTTCCTAGCAAGTGCTGGTATTCTAAAAATGACACAATCATTGAATCATAGAATCATAGAATGGTCTCGGTTGGAAGAGACCTCAAA
>VWZI01014736.1:0-15241 GCA_013396835.1 Psilopogon haemacephalus
GCACCCAGAGCTCCTTTTTTGAGCTGGGGTGGGAACTCTTGCAGGAGGTAAAGCACAGTCTGCTTGGCAAGCCTGCCACTTTCTCCAGCCCTCTGATCCTAGACAATGCTACAGGACATGAAATGCAAATATTTGAGATGGCAATTCCAGCAACAGATGACAGAAGATTTAGCCAGCACTTGAAGTCTGTGCTACTTTCTAAGCCACCCTACCTGAAAGCNAATCCAGCCTTAAATTCCTACAGGGAAACAGAGGCCAAGTGCTGCTGAAGTCGATGGGAATTTCACTATTGGCTTCAGCAGCACCCAGAGCTCCTTTTTTGAGCTGGGGTGGGAACTCTTGCAGGAGGTAAAGCACAGTCTGCTTGGCAAGCCTGCCACTTTCTCCAGCCCTCTGATCCTAGACAATGCTACAGGACATGAAATGCAAATATTTGAGATGGCAATTCCAGCAACAGATGACAGAAGATTTAGCCAGCACTTGAAGTCTGTGCTACTTTCTAAGCCACCCTACCTGAAAGTGCTTGTGGAGCAAGCTGGAAGGGTGAGGGATGGGTATGGCAGTCCAGTGCTGTGGATGGATGGGTTCATATTTTGTGGCAAAAGCCTTGCTTCTAGAGGAGGTGGGGGGGGGGAAAGAGATTTAAAGCTTCAGAAATATTGCTGTCTTCTCAGCTCACCAGATGCTATAGGTTAGCTGTGTGCCAGCATTCCCTCGGTGCTGGAAGGGAACTCATTGAGACGAGGCCGTTGATGGATTTGTTTAGGGATTTGGTATGCATATGGAAATCATTTGTTGCTCTACTGCAAAGTCTGTTTGATTGCACGGTGTATCAACATTTTTACTAGAAGAAGTAGCTCCAGTGCTCCCAGTTGTGGAAAAGCATGAGCTAAGCTAAACAAAAAAAAAAAATTCCAAAAAAAAAAAAAAAGGCTTCAGCACATCTCAGGCTTAGTAGGAGGATAAATGATGAAAGGTATGTAGATCTCTGGAACTCAGCAGCTTCATCTAGGAGCTCTGCTTGGGTCAGCTGCACAGAAGGAAACCCTAAAAGACTGATGGGAGTCCACCAGCACAAAAGTGTGATGCTGAGCCCCAAGTGCCAACTAAGAGTTAACTATAAAAGGAAATAGTATCTTGCCTGTATGCCCTTACTACAGGCAAACTCTGCCTGGCACAGGTTCTGCCTTGTCCCCCCACTTCCTGACCCCCAGCCCTCAGGTTCTTATAAGTACTGATTAAATCCCCTCTTGTTCTTCTCCAGACTAAGCAGCCCCAGGTCCCTCAGCCTCTCATCAACCTTTTTGAGGTTCTCAGATGTGAGTCTCTCAGGTGGAAACACAACCACATGTGGCATGAAGCCTGTACACCCTGGGAAAAGTCCTGCACTACAGATGGTACAGTGGGCACTGGATTCATGATCTGCACACTGCAGAGATGCAGCTGCACAGCCAGTTCAGAGTATTCAGTGCAGGTGGTACAGGGGGCACTGGATTCATGATGTGTACACTGTAGAGGTGCTGGTATACAGCCAGTTCAGTGCAGGTGGTACAGGGGGCAGTAGATTCTTGATCTGCACAGTGCAGAGATGCAGATCACAGGCTTCATAGGACGTCAGCCTGATCTAGGGTAGGGTGTCCCTGGGCATGGCAGGGGGGTTGGAACTGGCTGATCCCTGTGGTCTCTTCCAACCCTGACTGACTTTATGAATTTAATATTAATTATTTGGGTTTTGGGGTTTTTTTTGTTAATTAGAGCATGCAGCAATATTGTCTAAGGTTTGGGTTAGGCTTGTGCATAGATTCTTTATGCTGCTTAATATATTAATAATAATTTAATAATAATTACTATTTTGTGGATGTGAGGATAGAACCAAACTGAAGAGGAGCTACTACGTCTTGGGACACACATCAAGCCAGACTGTTTAGGTTTGTACATAAGAAACAGTAAGAACTGAGAGCCAGGCTGCCTCTTAGACTGAGGTCTGAATTAAAATCCCATCAGCAAAACTTTCCTAGGAGCCTATTGCTGAAAAGGAGATGGTGAAAGCGGGGAGAAAGCAGCAGAGTCTGGGTGGTGCCCTTCAGATTATGATGTTTCTAATGTAAGACATTGAGGATTGTATGTCAGAGAGGGAAAGCTTGTGATGGACTAAATAACAAATAGGACATAGTGCTTGGGAGAAATATTCATAGAATAGAATCATAGAATGGCTTAGGTTGGAAGAGAACTCAAAGCTCAGTTAGTTCCAATGCCCCTGTGCCATAGACAGGGACACCTCCCACTAGATCAGGAGGCTCAAGACCTCATCCAACCTGGCCTTGAACACCTCCAGGGAGGGAGCAGAAGAATTCTGAGAAGTATTTTTCTTTTCTTCTTTTTGATGACTTCTTCTGGGTTTTCACAATATTAAACCAGAAATTTGTATTTGAACACTCCTTGCTGGACATCCACTGCTACCCTCTCCCTTTCCCTCATATCCAGGGGTGCCTGTATGAGGAGTCAATGGGCACAAACAACAGGAGGCAAGCCATGGATTTCTAAAAGATACAAATGTCTGCACTGAGTAAAAACTGTGACTAGGGCAGGCAATTATTCAGATGTTCCTAATCAATGTGAAGTAGGTTAGAACTGTCCCAACTAGCCTGTGAGAGGAGCTGAAGGAGACACTGTGCAGACAAACTGCCTCCCTGTTACCACAGTTTCCATCTGATACTCTTTTTGAAGCTATTGGAGGTGGAAAGGAGATTTTGTCATTCTGTGTACGTGCACACCCACCTCTGCTCACAGTCACCTCTCACTAGCAACAGGGAAAATCTGCTCATGGGCTTGGGAAGAGAAATATCTGCCTTTTCTTGCAGCAAACACACAACTGTTTGAAGTTGCTGGGATCATTTTTATCCAGTTTGACCAATCTTGAGCAGAGATGATTAAAGAACTCCCAAAAGATTGCAGGGGTTAATTTGAAATTGCCTTTTCCCTCCAATATTAAGCTAAATGTAGATGATTTCTATCCAGGCAGGTACCAACAGGAACAAACTGCTTTGCCTATGAGGGATACAAATGGGACAGAGGCAGAGCAACTTTAAGAGGTAAGTGATTTGGTTCTGCTTCACTGTGCTATTCTTAAGCTGGCTTTAGTGGCTAAATACTTCACCAGTCTAAATCAAGTGATTTAGATCCTTAGATCAGTGATCCTTTGTGGCCAGACCTCTTGGAAGATGGCTGATGGCTGCCTCTGTACATAGAATCATAGAATCAGTCAGGGGTGGAAGGGACCACAAGGATCAGCCAGTTCCAACCCCCCTGCCATGCCCAGGGACACCCTACCCTAGATCATAGAATCAGTCAGGGTTGGAAGGGACCACAAGGAGCAGCCAGTTCCAACCCCCCTGCCATGCCCAGGGACACCCTACCCTAGAGCAGGCTGCCCACAGCCTCTGCCAGCCTGGACAAAAACATCTCCAGGGATCTGGCCCCAAACACCTCCCTGCAGGGGCAACCCATTCCAGCCTCTCACCACTCTCATGCTCAACAACTTCCTCCTCACATCCAATCTGAATCTTCCCACTTCCAGCTTTGCTCCGTTCCCCCTGGTGCTGTCACTGCCTCATAGCCTCAAAAGTCCCTCCCCAGTTTTTTTGTAGGCTCCCTTCAGATCCTCAAAGGCCACAAGAAGGTCACCTGGGAGCCTCCTCTTCTGCAAACTGAACCAAAAAAAAAGGAAAAAAAGAAAAGGCAAAACCTCCTCTATCCTTAGCTTTACTTCTAAGAGAAGGTTTGAAGTTAACCTGTGACATCTGCTAGAATGCATTTGATATTCTAGGGGTGCAAGACAGCTGAGGCTGGAAAGGAGCTCAGGAGGTCTGTGGCAGCAGGCTTGCTTCTGAGGGATGCTCTGGGCTATGTCCTCTCGGGGCCAAGAAATACCCCAGGAGAGATTTGTAGAACTGTATAGATTGGAATAGAGATTTAAGATCCTGGAGTCCAAACACTAACCCAGCACTACCCTGCCCACCACTGAACCATGTCTCTCAGCATCACATCCACACATCTTTTAAAGACCTCCAAGGATGGCAACTCCACCACCTCTCTGGGCAGCCTGTTCCACTGCTTAACAACATTTTCAGCTAAACAAGTTTCTTCTAATACTCAAACTAAACCTCCCCTGGCACAATTTCAGGTCATTTCTCTTATTCTACCACTTGTCACTAGGGAGAAGGGACCAATCCCTACATCTCTCCAACCTTTCAAGGGGCTGTAGAGAGGTCTCCCCTTATCCTCCTTCTCTAAACTAAACCACCTCCTCCCCAGCCCTGTTCTCCAGACCCTTCACCAGCTTTGCTGCCCTTCTCTGAACCCACTCCAGCACTTCAATGTCCTTCCTGTAGTGAAGAGGCCAAAACTGAACCCAGTATTCAAGGTAAGGTCTCCCCAGCACTGAGCAGAGGGGGACAATCACTTGCCTGTGGTTCTGTGATGAGACTCAGGAAGAAACACCAAATACATCTCCCTGCCTTCAATCCTAAGGCATTTGCTTAGAGCCATAGCTGGAAAGAAAGACTTTAGTCTAGACCAGCCCTTGCCTTTTCCATGCTCTGCTTCATGGTCACAGAATATTTGGGCTGATGTTTTCATGCCACTCTAAATTCACTTTGTGGCCATTAGAAGGAAACAAACCAAACCTTTGCAAGGAAAAAAATTACTTAAAGAGTTCTCTAGCTCCAAAATCAGGACTAAGGAATAAAAAAAAGCATTTTCATCCTGATGCTTTCTTTGTAAGCTGGAAAAGGGAAGGTTTAACAAGAAGCAGTGGTGCCAGCTGAACTCAGATGGTCTCCAGTGCAGGAGTCCTGATGCTTTCTTTGTAAGCTAGAAAAGGGAAGGTTTAACAAGAAGCAGTGGTGGCAGCTGAACTCAGATTAGATGGTCTCCAGTGCAGGAGTCCTGATGCTTTCTTTGTAAGCTGGAAAAGGGAAGGCTTAACAAGAAGCAGTGGTGCCAGCTGAACTCAGATTAGATGGTCTCCAGTGCAGGAGCAGTTAGGTAATAAGCAGTGGCCTGTGATACACAGAAGGTCAGAGTAGATGATCTAATGTCCCTTCTGGCCTAAATATCTCTCGAGTGTAGTACTCTGGCAGCCACACAAATGTTGAAAGCAAGCTCCAGCTCAGCATGTTTTCTGTCAGCCTCACTCTATCTAGGGAGATTTTCATGCCAGGTTTTTTTTAAGGGGAAAAAAAAAAAACCAAAACAAAACCCTGTCCCTTTGATTTTATAACTGCACTTCTTATTTCTCTGCTTGGAGAAGATAACACTGAACAGTTTGGACGAGCCAGAGCCACGATAACCTGCAACCTCCTGTTTGTCTTAAGTATTTCTTTCCATTTCAATCAAAGCAGCATCTTCATCTTTGGCAGCTTCTTCGTATTTTGCTTTTTAAGTGTAGCTGCTCAAAAAAATATGCTTCTTTCTCCCCCTGTGAGATGTTGGCCTCCACATTTTGTTCCTTCTTGTTAGAACTGTAACACCAGCGAGGCACAGAGGCTCTTCCTGATCAATAAAAAGGAATTGCTCATTCCCTGCAGAACAGAATCATGGAATGGGTTGGAAGGGACATTAAAGATCATCCAGTTCCAAACCGAGTGCCATGGGCAGGGACACCTCCCACTAGAACAGGTTGCTCAAGACCTCATCCAGCCTGGCCTTGAACACCTTGACCTTATTGAGGCCTTCCAGGATCTGAAGGGGGCTACAGAAAAGCTGGGGAGGGACTTCTTAAGCTATCAGGTAGTGGCAAGACGAGGGGGAATGGAGCAAAGCTGGAGGTGGGGAGATTCAGACTGGAGGTGAGGAGGAAGTTGTTGAGCATGAGAGTGGTGAGAGGCTGGAATGGGTTGCCCCTGCAGGGAGGTGTTTGGGGCCAGATCCCTGGAGGTGTTTTTGGCCAGGCTGGCAGAGGCTGTGGGCAGCCTGCTCTAGGGTAGGGTGTCCCTGGGCATAGCAGAGGGGCTGGAACTGGCTGATCCTTGTGGTCCCTTCGAACCCTGACTGATTCTAGGATTCTATGCTGAGGTTAGTGGCTTCAGTCACCCTCCTGTACCCCCTTCCCATGAAACATTCACAAATCTCTGCTTTCCTTTCTCTTTCTCATGCTCTCTCCTCCTCTCTCTCTCTGAAACTAACGTTTCAAAATAATTTAAGTCACATGTAAAAAAGCCTTTCTAGTCTCAAGTTTCCTTTGGAGTGGCCTCTTAGCTCTAATCACCTCTGATTCATAATTTTGGGTGGCATTTACAGATTTTTTTTTTTTACAAGCATACACAAAAATCCACTGAAGATTTTATTAGTCCTGTCTAATAAAAGCAGGGGGTTGAAATAAAGCTGCTGCTTTTCTCTAGCCCATAAATTCAATTCTTTGTCTGCTGAGAGGACAAACTAAGCAGAAGTCAGTGAAAGCAGAGGTTGTGGCTGGTGCAGAACATCAGAGTGCATGTAAAAGGGTAAAGGTTAACAGCAGTATTCAGCTCCTTGTGCTGTGTGGATTTAAATCTTTTTTTTTTCCAGAGCAATTCTCTAAGATAAATTATTTATGGGCACAAAGGTGTGGTGTCAGACTCAGACATCCACTTAGGAGTGGGTGGACATGACTGAAGGAGAGGATGGCATTTTTTTTCCACTCAATCACACAGAACAACAGACTGGTGGGGGGGGTGAAAGGGACCTCCAGGGATCATCCAGTCCACCCNTTCTGGGCAGCCTCTGTTACCCTCAAAGTAAAGAAGTTCCTTCTCATCTTTGGATGGAATTTAGGGTGTCTCTGCCCATGGTAGGGGGGTTGGAACTAGATGATCCTTGTCCTTTCCAACCCTGACTGATTCTATGATTCTCTGCTATGAGGACAGGCTGAGGGAGTTGGGGCTTTTCAGCCTGGAGAAGAGAAGGCTTCCAGGAGACCTTAGAGCAACCTTCCAGTACCTGAAGGGGGCTACAGGAAGGCTGGGGAGGGACTGTTCACAAGGTCTTCTAATGACAGAATCAGAGGGAATGGGTTTAAACTGGCAGAGGGGAGATATAAAGGGGATGTTAGGAAGAAATTCTTCACAGTGAGGGTGGTGAGACACTGGCACAGGTTGCCCAGGGAGGTTGTGGCTGCTCCCTCCCTGCAGGTGTTCAAGGCCAGGCTGGATGAGGTCTTGAGTGACCTGATCTAGTGGGAGGTGTCCCTGCCTATGGCACAGGGGGGTTGGAACTGGATGAGCTTTGAGGTCTCTTCCAACCTAAACCATTCTATGATTCTATTCCTAAGCCCATTACCTTTTGTCCTGTCACTGGAGACCCCTGATAAGATGCTGGCCCCATCTTCCTGACACCCACCCCTTAGGGACTTTTATGTATTAGTAAGATCCCATCTCAGACTCCTTCTCCAAGTTAAACAGGTCCAGCTCTCTGTCTATCCTCATGTAAGAGATGTTCCAGCCCCACTTCATTTCCTTAGTGGTGCTGCACTGGACTCTCTCCAGTAGTTGCTTGCCCTTCTTGAGCTGGAGAGCCCAGAGTTGAACACAATACTTCAGATGTACTCTCATTAGCACAGCACAGATGGGAAGGAGAATCTCCCTCAACCCATTACCACTCTCTTCTTAATGCACCCCAGGCTGCTACTTGCTCTCTTGCTCTAAAGGGCACACTGCTGGCTCATGGTCATCCTGATGTCTAGCAGGACTCCCAGGTCACACAGAAGCACAGAGTTAACCAGGTTGGAAAAGACCTTTGAGATCACTGATTCCAACCTATCACCTTCTAATCAACTAACCTATGGCACCAAGTGCCTCATCCAGCCTCCTTTTGAACACCTCCAGGGATGGGGACTCCTATGATGGCTTTTGGTGATTCTGTGAAAGTCCATGGGACTAGGGGCAGGGACACCTCCCACTAGAACAGGTTGCTCAAGGCCTCATCTAGCCTGGCCTTGAACACCTCCAGGGAGGAAGCAGCCACAACCTCCCTGGGCAACCTGTGCCAGTGTCTCACCACCCTCACTGCAAACAACTTTCTCCTACCATCCCATTTAGATCTCCCCTCTGCCAGTTTAAACCCATTCCTCCTCATCCTCCTGTCATAACAAGACCTTGTCAATAGTCCCTCCCCAGCCCTCCTGTAGCCCGCTTCAGATACTGCAAGGCCACTCCAAGGTCTCCTGGCAGCCTTCTCTTCTCCAGGCTGAAAAGCTCCAACTGTCTCAGCCTGTCCTCATAGCAGAGCTGCTGCAGCCCTCTGAGCATCTTCGTGGCCTCCTCTGGACTGGCTCTAACACTTCCATGTCCTGCTTGTGCTGGGGGCTCCAGAAGTGCACACAGTAGTGTGCAATAAAAGGGCAGTGTGGCAGCAGGTTTGCCTGGCAGGGAGCTGCTGGAGCAGACCTACTAAACTTCTGAGTCCATTTCCAAGAGTTTGCAGCCTTTAGCTCCTCTAAGCCAAGAGGTGAATGACATCAACACCTTTCAACACCATTAAACTTAATAAGCAGTCATTGCTTTCACTAAAATTCCTGCTTTCCAAACCATTTTCAGCCTGGAATCAATTTTTATGCATGTAGTTTTTTTTTCAAAGGGATCTCTTTGGCCTCCTTTAAGTTACAGAAACATAAGAAGCAGCATAGTTAGCATTTAAGACAAGGATTTTTCTTCCTTGTTATTGCCTTCATGCAGCTCATGTGTGGCTGGAATTTCTCCTTAGGTGCATCAGGATCTTCCTGAGCAGAGCTAAGGTTCCCTTGGTTTTTGCAGAGCATCATAGTGTGTTTCTAAGTCATGCACAGTTGTCAGCAAGGGGCCAAATCAGCTGTGCCTGAGTTTGGATTTGATCATTCTGAGAGCTCAGTGGGTTTGGATCGAGGGATTTCAGCTGAGCCCAGGTCTTGTAATGGATTTTAAAGGTGAAAGGGCTTTTCTCCTGCCAAGATGAGAGGATAGGACAGCAGGGATTTGCATTTCTTTTGCAGCTGTAGACATCACCAGTACATGCAGCCTCAATTCTGGAAGCAGCTTAGCCCCCATCAATCTCCAGTGTGACATTCAGCTCCATTACAGCCACTCTTCAGAGGCTGGGTGAGCCACAGCAGCTGCAGCATGAGGTCAGGGATGACCACGAGAGTATACTGCAGGAACACTTCAGCATGGCCCTCCCAAACAGCTCTGCAGCACAACCTTTCAGCAGCACTGTGACCTCTCACACTGCTGGGCTCAAGTTGCACTAGGAGAGGTTTAGGTTGGATGTTAGAAAACGTTTCTTTGCTTCAAGAGTTGTTAGGCAGTGGCACCCACCCCTCAAATTCTTGCCTCTGCACAGACACATACCTGAGACCCCACCTGGAGTAGTGCATCCAGTGCTGGAGCCTCTATTACAAGAGGGATGTGGAGAGGCTGGAGTGTGTCCAGAGAAGGGCCCCGAGGATGCTCAGAGGGCTGCAGCAGCTCTGCTGTGAGCACAGACTGAAAGAGTTGGGGCTGTGCAGGCTGAAGAAGAGGAGGCTCCCAGGTGACCTTTTTGTGGCATTCCAGGATCTGAAGGGGCCTACAGAAACGCTGGGGAGGGACTTTTGAGGCTCTCAGGGGGTGACAGGACTGGGGGGAATGGAACAAAGCTGGAGGTGGGGAGATTGAGGCTGGAGGGGAGGAGGAAATTGTTGAGCATGAGAGTGGTGAGAGGCTGGAATGGGTTGCCCCTGCAGGGAGGGGTTTGGGTTCAGATCCCTGGAGGGGTTTTTGTCCCGGCTGGCAGAGGCTGTGGGCAGCCTGCTCTAGGGTAGGGTGTCCCTGGGCATGGCAGGGGGGTTGGAACTGGCTGATCATTGTGGTCCCTTCCAATCCTCACTGATTCTATGATATGCACACAAACCTGCATCTGCCTGTGCACAGACACACACATCTGCACACAAACCTGCATCTGCCTGTGCACAGACACACACACACATCTGCAGACATGCACAGAGATGCACTTAAGCCGTGTTTATCCCCATTAAATCTTGAGGAACGGATATCCTGCAAAGGCAAATTTATGTGTGGCAAAGGTAAATTTGTCTAGGGCAAGGACTGAAGTTTGCTTTCCTTGTACTGAAACCCCAGGGAGTTTGTGATGCAACATCCTACAGTCTCTGTGCTACATCTGACCAGCTCGTATTCAATACAAGCTCTGTTAAGTTGAAAGGATTTCTGGTTTGTTTCAAATTGGAAGTGATTTAATATGAGGCCCAGAGAGAAAAATCTGTCTCCATAATCAAATTATAACAAGTAAGGATTAAAAGTATTAAGACATTTAAGCAATCTTTTTTAGCTGCCCTGTGTTCTCCAGGTCATTTGAAGCTGGCTGTGGGAAGAAGTAAAATAAAATAACAAGAGGGGAAGAGAAGAAAAAAAAAAAAAGTATTATAGAAAGGAATCAAAGAGCATCCTTCAGGATTAGATTATGGGACAAGAAAGGGACTAAAACATTTTCCAGGGCCTTTAATCCATTTTCCTTTGGGAACGAATTTCAGAAGGGTGTTTTCATACCAATCTTTGCTGCCCTTCTAAACTGGATGTGTGATGAATGCTGATAAATGTCCACAAAATGACAAAGCAAAGAGAGTGTTCCCCAAATAAACCAGTTGTGGAGGCTGAGCATATGGCATTGGTTTGTGTGTGTGTAAGCAACAAATCATACACACACACACACACATATATATATATATGTATATATATGTGTGTGTATATATATATATGAAGAAAAGAACCCTAAAATAGTGATAGATGCATTGACCATAATCAGGTTTATATCAATTCAGGTAAGTGCCTCCATGCAGCAAACAATGTCCCAGCTGCTTTTATAGTGCATCTTAACTATTTTCATAGGGCATTTTAACTACTTTTATAGGGCACTTTTACTGTTTTTACATTGAGGCAAACCAAGGCACTTCTATGGTATTGGTGGCTTCTCCAACTTAGAATCCTAGAATCAGTCAGGGTTGGAAGGGTCCACAAGGATCAACTTGATGTAGTAAAGGAGGACGAGGATCAACCTGGTGTAGTAAAGGACCAGGAGGATCAACTGGATGTAGGAAAGGGCCACAAGGATCAACTTGATCTAGTAAAGGAATGAGGTGATCACAGAGTCATGGAACCTTAGGATTTGGAAGGCACCTTGGAAGACCAATAAGCATCCTCGTGAAGATTTTTCCTGACTGAATGAGAACCTAAATTTAAGTGGCTTGGAGAGAGTTTGTGCATGAGGCTTTTCAGAAATAAAATAACTACGTGTTTCTATAAATTCCTGCCTTGTTAACTGCCCACAATCAATTCAGTCCTCTTCTCTGGAGGCTTTCAAAAGCCACCTGGTTGTGTTCCTGAGTGATTCACTCTGAGTGACCCAGCCCTGGCAGAGGGGTGGAAAGGATGATCTCCAGAGGTCTCTTCCAGCCCCCACCATGCTGGGATTTTGTGAGTCCTGACACATGCATGGATAACTGCTGTGCATGGCTGAGGTTTAGTTTAGGGCAACAGCTCCTGTCTAAACAATTCTGCTCAGAAAGCAGCTTGCTCCCCTCCACACCCACTACTGCCCTCCTCACCACACTGTCCTGTGCCCTGTGGGTAAGGACCCTCAAGGCACTGAGCAGACACCAGCCCTGTGCTGGCAAGCTCCAGCCTGCACCTTGCCCAAGTCACTGTGCAGAGGGGGAAGAAAAATCAGGGCACTGAGCCCACTTTTTTTATATACAATTAAAGACTTTAATTAGGTTGTGGTGGGAGAATAGAGGACATCTGATCATAATTAGTTTGGTTTGGTTTTTGTTTTTCTGGCAAATGAAAACTTGTTTGCACAATTAAAAATAAAGAAAAAAAAAAAACAAAAACAACAAACCACCCAAATTTAACTTAAAGGAGGCAGCTGAAGCCAAAACACATTGAGCAGTCAAGCTGCTGCCCAGATCTGACCTGGAAGCCTTCAAAAAGCAGCTGCTGTGAGATGGACTTTGCAGCAGAAATTTCATCCTCTAGAGGAAAGAGTGACTCCAGGCAGTGTCAGGCATGTCCATGTCGAGGACTGCTTTAAAAACGGGGAGTGGGTGAAATCTGTCTGGGGTTAAGCAGGCACCTCCAGCCACAGCGAGAATTTGAGTGCTCTCAGCAGAGCTGCATCAGCTCAGGCTGAGCAGAGAGCATGGCAAGGGCTGGAGGGGACCTCTGGAGATCATCCAGCCCAACCCACTGACAGAGCAGAGTCACTCAGATTAAATCACATAGAACACATCCAGGAAGCTCTGGAATGCCTCCAGAGGTGGAGACTCCACAACCTCTCTGGGCAGTCTGGGCCAGTGCTCTGCTATGGAGATCTAGAAACTAAATCATTTCCAGAGGTGGAGACTCCACAACCTCTCTGGGCAGCCTGCTCCAGTGCTCTGCTATGGAGATCTGAAGTCTAAATCAGAGGTGGGGACTCCACAACCTCTCTGGGCAGCCTGCTCCAGTGCTCTGCTATGGAGATCTGGAGACTACATCATTTCCAGAGGTGTTCATCTATGTTTTCTTGTTTTCCTTTTTACACCACACTCCCACCTCTCACCCCTCCCAGTAAAGTGAGACTATAATTGGATTATCTTCCAACACATAAATCCTGCCAGGCACTTTCTTCTGTGGTGGCTTTTATTTCATTATCCATATATTTTAAATCAAGCTGTCAGTGCCTGGGAAACTTCATGAAGAAAGTCTCCATGGCTGAGGGGACCTGGCAGGGTTGTGACCAGCAAGAGCAGCTGGGTCCCACATTCCCCATGCAGTTACAGCAGAGTCTTGCTCTTTCAAGTTGGAGGGCTGTAAAGCCAGGCAGACATGGTGAGAGGTGCATGGAGAACTGCCAGACAGGTGGGAGAGAGAGGACTGGTCTGCAGGAATTTTATGCATGGCTTAAAATTATGGTACAGATACCATTTAACAGAGAGAGAGAGAGAATGGATAGATGGATGGAGAGAGACAGAGAGAGATATAGATAGATAGATCGACAGATCGATCATAGGATCATAGAGTTACAGAATTGTCAGAGCTGGAAGGGACCACAAGCATCATCCAGCTCCAACCCCCTTGCCATGGGCAGGGACACCTCACACTAGATCAGGTTGCTCAGAGTTACATCCAGCCTGGCTTTAAACATCTTCAGGGATGAAGCTTCCACCACTTCCCTGGGCAACCCATTCCAGTGTCTCACCACACATGCTGAAGAACTTCTTCCTAACTTCCAATCTAAATCTACCCACTTCTAGTTTTGCTCCATTTCTCCCAGTCCCATCGTTACCCAATACCCTAAAAAGTCCCTCCCCAGCTTTCTTGTAGTCCTCTTAAGATAATGGAAGGCCACAATAAGGTCTCCTTGGAGCCTTCTCTTCTCCAGACTGAACAGCCCCAACTCTTCCAACCTGTCCCTATAGCAGAGCAGCTCCAACCCTCTGATCATCCTCATGGCCTTTCTCTGGACACATTCCAGCACCTCCAGATCTTTCTGGTACCAGGGGCTCCAGAACTGGACACAATGCTCCAGGTGGGGTCTCACCAGAGCAGAGTAGAGGGGACGAATTCCCTCCCTCACCCTGCTGCTCACACTGCTCTTGATGCAGCCCAGGATCAGGTTGATTTTCTGGGCTGCAAGTGCACACTGCTGGCTCATGTTGAGCTTCTCATCCACAAAGTCCCTCTCTGCAGGGCTGATAGATAGATATCGGATATCAATAAAAGGAAGGTAGGTAGGGGAATGGATGGATGGATGGATAGTCAGATACATACATAAATAGATAGATGACAGGTGGATAGATAAGACAGAGATATGATTGGTTGATTGATAGAGATGGATGGATGGATGGACAGATAAATACATAAATATATGCATAAATAGATGATGGATGGATGGAGAGATACGATAGAGATATGACTGGCTGACTGATAGAGATGGATGGATGGAGGGATGGAAGGATAGACAGACAGACATACATACATAAAGAAACAGATGATGGATGGATAGATAGATAAGATAGAGATATGATTGGTTGACTGACAGAGATGGATGGATGGAGGGATGGAAGGATAGACAGATAGATAGATATATGCATACATACATAAAGAGAGAGATGATGACAGATGGATGGAGAGAGAGATAAGATAGAAATATGATTGGTTGATTGATAGAGAGATGACCGCAAACTGATTTTTTTTTCTCTTTGCATCAGATTTCTGCCTGTGTGCCTCTATGTCCTCTCTGAAATGGAGCAAATTCTCTGTGCTGTGATGCTACTCCCCCCACCCAAATAAATAATGCAGACTTTTTTACAGCTTCCCCCTTAGAAGGTGGTTTGAGGGTTGTCCTGTGTTGTAACATTCTGGGAATGCAGACTGCTATTCCTTTCAGAGCTCAGGAGACAAGTTGGGATTTTACAGCAGGATAACCAACTGGGAGCTGTTTTTTCTGGGAGAGAGGGAAATGGAAGGCTGCGGACACGAAGCCTCAAGAAAAACTTCATTTTCTGAAGAGCCCAACTTTGAGGAGGGTTTAGTTTTCTCAACAACACCTACTAGGCTAAGCCCCTCAGGGAGACAGAGAGCACATTGGCTACACATGCACTACTAAATCAACCGAGCGTGGGACTGTTTTCTGTCACTGAGTCCAACTGGCATGGAGCAGCCTACATCCATACTCCTAAAATTCCCATCTCCCAAAAACATGCTAGAGGCAGCCAAATTGCCTGTGATCTCTGAGCAACCTTTGGCCTCTGGAAATCCTTACTGTCCTCGGCAATTGTTTGGGAGAGCGTAACTGGTCCAGGTCAAAACCATACTAGGAACCCTTCAAAGTTTAACAGTGAGATGACTGAGTTATCACATCCAGGAACATTCCCAGCAAGGCCTAATTTATTAACAGAGATGCTGTCAGTTTAACTCTTCCCCAACCAAGCACACACCATAGAATCATAGAATCTGTCAGGGTTGGAAGGGACCACAAGAATCAGCCAGTTCCAACCCCCCTGCCATGCCCAGGGACACCCTACCCTAGAGCAGGCTGCCCACAGCCTCTGCCAGCCTGGACAAAAACATCTCCAGGGATCTGGCCCCAAACACCTCCCTGCAGGGGCAACCCATTCCAGCCTCTCACCACTCTCATGCTCAACAACTTCCTCCTCACATCCAGCCTCAATCTCCCCACCTCCAGCTTTGCTCCA
>VWZI01014736.1:15324-27005 GCA_013396835.1 Psilopogon haemacephalus
CATCTCTCTTGTCCCAGGGGCTCCAGCACTGGATGCACTACTCCAGGTGGGCTCTCAGCAGAGCACAGCAGAGGGGCACAATCACCTCCCTGGCCCTGCTGCCCACACTGCTCCTGCTGCAGCCCAGCCTCTGCTTGCCTTTCTGCCCTGCAAGTGCACACTGCTGCCTCATCTTCAGCTTCTCCTCCACCAGCACCCCCAAGTCCCTCTCCTCAGGGCTGCTCTCCAGCCAGGCACAGCTCAGCATTGCCCTCACCCAGCTGCAGGACCTTGTCCTTGGCCTTGTTGAACCTCCTGAGGTTGGCTTGTGCCCACCTCTGCAGCCTGTGCAGGTCCCTCTGGATGCCATCCCTGCCCTCCAGCCTGGCTGCTGCACCACACAGCTTGGGGTGCTCAGCAAACTTGCTGAGGCTGCACTCAAAGCCTCTGCCCATGGCACCCACAAAGACGTTGAACAGATGTGAGTCAGGAGTTAAGCAGACTGTCAGGATCAGGGTTGTTCTGGAAACACCTTTAAATTCAATTAAATTTCTACTTTCCAAGACAGAAATCTAGATTTGGACATCCAGACTTCTCCCAGGTGTGTGGTGCTAAAATGTCTTGACCAAAGTCTACAGTTTTGATGCAGCAAATTGCCTTCAGAATGGTAAAAAAAAAACAACCCTTCTTAGCTCTCTTTTCTTCCTAGGCAGCACAACTCCCCTCTCCTGACACAAACAGCTGTGCAGATGGTTCTCAGCTGTGTGAAACACAGAATAGACTTTCTGCAGTGAAGCAGAATTTGCTCTGATTTTTCCCTCCATGTGATTTTTTTTTTCCACCCAGCTCTACAGAGGACAAAATTCTGATTTAAATATCCCTTTCCCATTTACTGTTGGTTTGTTACATGTGCTGCTTTGAGGTGAGTTGGGATATATTAAGGAGAGAAATAAGATCATGGGCTGTGAAAAGAAAATAGTAGTGAGGTCTGTATCACTCCTTTGTGCTGCTGAGAGGTATAAAAACAAGAAACATAAAGAAAAATCAGCCAGACTCTGTCTGGCTGCTGCCCGCTTCACCAATTCCTCTGCCTGGACCTGCGTAACTCAAACTTCTCAATCTTCTAACTTCTTACCTGGAGGTGAAAGTACCTCTGGAGATATTGAAAGCCACAAAAATGATGGGAGTGGAACATCTGAGGGAGCTGGGGCTCTTTAGCATAGAGAAGAGGAGACTGAGAGGTGACCTCATTCATGTTTATAAAGATGGAAAGGTAGAGGTGACCTCATTCGTGTTTATAAAGATGTGCAGGTGAGTGCCAGGAGGCTGGAGCCAGGCTCTGTTGGGTGATGCCCAATGAGAAGACAATGGGCAATGGGTGGAAGCTGAGGCATAGGAAGTTCCATGGAAACACAAAGAGGAATTTTTCCCCTGTGAGGGTGACAGAACACTGGAAAAGGTTTCCCAGGGGGGTTGTGGAGTCTCCCTCTCTAGAGATATTCAAGACCCACCTGGATGCATTCCTGTGTGATCTGGCATAGGAGATCTGGCTCTGGCAGGTGGGTTGGACTGGATGAGCTTTGGAGGTCCTTTCCAGCCCTTAACATTCTGTGATTCTACTAAAAACCCTCTTCTGCTGGGAAATTTTGATTTGGCCAGATCCAGCTGAATTCCTGAGGCAGAGGAGAGGCCAGCACATGGAACTGAATCCGTCCCAGTGTGTTTTTGGTCTAACATCTTGTTAAGTCATCAGTTAAGAAAATCTTCTCAGCTTAACAGAGCTTTGCTGCGGTGTCACACTGTGGTGATCCCACAACTTCAGAGCACTCTCTGCCCTGGAACTTCATGTCACTGGCGCATCTCAAAGCGAGAGGTCGCATCAAGAAGGGGATCAGCCAAGGAATCTGACAAGATGCAGCTTTCTTGGTGCTCATGGAGCCAAGATTCACAAAGAAGAAAGACTAAAAGGCAGCAGCAGAGCTGGTGATAACCACCATCACTTACACAACTGCTGCCATGGTTACGGGAGGGCCTGCTCCGAGGGAATGTGGCAGGAGAAAGCAGGGATTTCAATGGAGCTTTTATAAATATGTGTGTCTGTGCTTATAAAATGGTCTTTTACCCAACTAATATGTCCCACAGTACCCTGCTGAAGTGACACACTTTCACCAAAAAAAACAACCAAACCTCTTCAGACTTTAGAGTCTGGTTGAACAAACACCTGCACCTTAGCAGAACTAAGCACAGATAAAACACGTTCTGCAAACTTGAATCTCTGGGTCTGTTCCTACCATTCAGCCACATTTGGGCAGGGCAAAACTGAATGAAATTCAACAAGGATAAGTGTAGAGACTGGCAGCTGGGAAACAATAACCTCAGGGATCAGGAGAGATTGGGGACTGAGCTTGTTGGAAGGCAATGAAGGGGAAAAGGATCTGGGGGGTCCTGATGGATGGGAGGGTGACCATGAGCCAGCAATGTGCTCTGGTGGCCAGGAGGGCCAATGTCGTTCTGGGGTGGGTTAGAAGGGCTGTGGTTAGTAGGTAGAGAGAGGTTCTCCTGCCCCTCTACTCTGCCCTGCTGAGGCTGCATCTGGAGTACTGTGTCCAGTTCTGGGCCCCCAGTTCAAGAAGGACACGGAACTGCTTGAGAGAGTCCAGCACAGAGCCACAAAGATGATGAAGGGAATGGAACAGCTCTGTTATGAGCAGAGCATGAGGAAGCTGAGGCTGTGCTGCTTGGAGGAGACTGAGAGGTGACCTCATCAATGTTGACAAATATGCCAAGGTGAATGCCAGAAGAGCCAGACTATGCTGGGTGATGCCCAATGACAGCACAAGGGCAATGCTGGAAGCTGAGGCATAGCAACAGGATGCCCAGGGTGGGCTGTGGAGTCTCCCTCTCTGAAAATATTCATGACCCTCCTGGATCTATTCTATTCTATTCTATTCTATTCTATTCTATTCTATTCCATTCCATTCCATTCCATTCCATTCCATTCTATTCTATTCTATTCTATTCTATTCTATTCTATTCTATTCTATTCTATTCTATTCCATTCCATTCCATTCCATTCTCTAGTTGATTGGATAGGGCTGCGTATAGGTTAGACTGGATGATCCTGGAGGTCTCTCCCAACCTGCCTCATTCTATGGTTCTAAGATACGTGTGGCCACATCTTTCATCATCACAGAATCACAGAATGGTTTAGGTTGGAAGGGAGCTCAAAGCTCAGCCAGTTCCAACCCCTCTGTGCAACAGGCAGTGACACCTCCCACTGGAACAGGTCACTCAATGCCTCATTCAACTTCATCATGGCACAACTTTGTATGTTGAAAGCTCAGGGATCAGAGATTCCAATGACACATGCGAAGACTCAGTTCTCTGCACATGAGAGCACCTCCTCTCCAGTCAAGCAGGGAGAAGATGAGTCACACATAGGCAGCAACTGCATGCAAAGGACTAGGAGTAAAGGAAATTTTCCACCATCTCAGCCCTTTGTAGAAGAAGAAAAAAATAGAATCCAGTCCTTTATTGCAGCAAACACCTTAATAATGCAAATGTGCTTTTGGTTTTGGCAGCCCTTCCCTTTGGCAGCTTGTGGGGAGAACAGGCCTCTTGGAAAAGCCCTTCTCAAGCTTGATTCATCTCTGGAGCAGCTCCATTCTGCATGGAGCAATCTTCTGGAAGCAGGACTGCAGACTAAGGCAAATTAAGGCCATACAGAATAGCTCAGAGTGCCACAGGAACATACTGGTGTGCTGCTTTTTATAGTAGCTTGCCTTTACAATCTTCATGCATTGAATCTGGGGGGTTGGTTTTGGGCTTGGAAGGGTTTTTTAGTGGGGTTTATTTGTGTGTTTGTTTTTTGGTTTTTTTTGGTTGGTTGGATTTTTTAAAAATGTGTTTCTCTTAAAGCTTGAGAAATATGAAAAACAAACAAACCAACCAAATCTCATCCTAAAAGTCCATAGTGGCTTTACAGCAGAGCTGGCATCTTGGACTGTTAAAAGCCACTCTGCTCCCTGAAGTAGCCAAGTGAATGGAGTAACTGCTGTGAGCACAGCCTGAAAGAGTTGGGGCTGTGCAGGCTGGAGAAGAGGAGGCTCCCAGATGACCTTCTTGTGGCCTTCCAGGATCTGAAGGGGGCTACAAAAAAGCTGGGGAGGGACTTTTGAGGCTGTGAGGGCGTGACAGAAGTGGGGGGAATGGAGCAAAGCTGGAGGTGGGGAGATTCAGACTGGATGTGAGGAGGAAGTTGTTGAGCATGAGAGTGGTGAGAGGCTGGAATGGGTTGCCCCTGCAGGGAGGTGTTTGGGGCCAGATCCCTGGAGGTGTTTTTGGCCAGGCTGGCAGAGGCTGTGGGTAGCCTGCTCTAGGGTAGGGTGTCCCTGGGCATGGCAGGGGGGTTGGAACTGGCTGATCCTTGTGGTCTCTTCCAATCCTGACTGATTCTGTATGATTCAATGAAGAGAGGTAGGTCCACAGGTTGATTCAAAAATAGGAAAGGGCCTTGGGAGATCATCTAGCTTGGGGTTTGTGCCTTCCTGATGGATAATCCAACCTGTCCTTGTAAGCTGCTAATTCTGCAAAAGCTTCACAATCTCCCAAGGCAACCTAACAGCTTCTAGTTCTTAGTGTTAAAAGGTGTTCCCTGGACTAAATGACTGCTGTAGGTCTCTCCTATCCTCTCTGAACTGAACCTCTCCAAACCAAACCAAACTGAACCAAACCTCTCCTCTCCTTCCCTGTCCAAACCTCCCCTCACTTCTCCAAACCTCTCCTCCCCTCACCTCTCCAAACCTCTTCTCTCATCCCCTCTCCTCTCTCCCATCCCATTCTTCTTTAGCCACTCATACATCACTTTAGGCTAGACCTGGCTGCTTGTCATGGCAAGAATGACAAGGACCTTTCTTTCTCAGCGTTGCACTGCATAAAACTTAGGACCAACCGAAAACTGAAGGGCGGAGGGGAGTGGAAAAGGGAAGAGATGCCAGTGGCACACAATGTTTTAATTAATAAAGAGATTGCTGGAACTGGGAAATCATGAACAAAGTCAATATCCTTTACCTCCTCATAAAAGTGGCTTTCAAATCCTTTAGTATCATTATGTGAGCAGTTTCAGACGCTTTTAAAAGGCTCTTTCCCACCAGGCTGGAGATGTGAAGCCTGGCAGAGGAGGCTCTTGCAATGTGGGGCTGGCCCATGTGGCACAGAGCAAGGCTCTCTTTTTTTGTCTTTTTGTTGTCATCCTTGAGTTATGCTTTCAGTTGGTTTTTCTTTAATGGAAATCGTGGCTAATGAGAGGCAGATAGCCTCGGGGGGTGGAATTTGCTCACTTCCAGCAGGAGCACTTTCTTCTGAGACTGCAATATCCTAACTGGCCAAAACGGTCTCAACGCCTACCGCAAGCAGTGAAAAATATGTCAGGAATAATGCCCTGCTGGGAACACTACCTCACAGAGCTTTGGAGAGAAGCTTTGGTGGTCTTCTCACTTCAGCAGAAGAGATTCAGGGTCAAAGCTTTGTAGAGGCTGCACTCTACTGAACACAGAGCCCAGGAAGCGGAGTCGGGGCAGGGGGGGGGAAGTGATAATCAACTAATGGCAGCAGAATGGTTTAGGCTGGAAGGGACCTCAAAGCTCAGCCAGTTCCAACCCCACTGTGCCATAGGCAGGGACACCTCCCACTACAACAGGTTGTTCAAGGCCTCATCCAACCTGGCCTTGAACACCTCTAGGGAGGTTGTGGAGCACAGAAGCACAGAATGGGATCTTTTCTGTGCTTCTGCGCTCCACAATCTCCCTGGGCAACTTGTGCCAGTGTCTCACCACCCTCACTGCAAACAACTTCCTCCTAACATCCACTTTCAATCTCCCCTCCTCCTCATCCTGTCATTACAAGATTTTGTAAATAGTCCCTACCCAGCCCTCCTGTTGCCCCTTTCAGATCCTGCAAGGCCACTCCAAGGTTTCCTGGCAGCCTTCTCTTCTCCAGGCTGCACAGCCCCAACTCTCTCAGCCTGTCCTCAGAGCAGAGCTGCTGCAGCCCTCTCAGCACCTTGGTGACCTGAGCTAGATTCTATGGTCCTGCTCTGGAGGGGTTGGACTCACTGATTTGTGGAGGTCCCATCCAACCCCTAACACTCTGTGATCCTTCTTCTCTGATCTAATTCTTTCACACAGTGCCTGTCCTGTACCACGTCTAGACAGTCAAGTGACGTTTAGCCTGTTCAGCAGTCCAAGCACTATAAAAATTCATGAGGGCTCTCCTGTTGTGTTCTCCAGAGAAGCAAAGACCTTTACATCAGTATTCCAAAAGTCCTTTTTCTTTCCCTATTCATAAAGCAACATGAATTTTTCTGTGATCACCTTTTCCTTTGGTTGCTGCTCAGGAAAATAAGAAACAAAAGGAGTAGCTCTGCTATGAGGACAGGCTGAGTGGGTTGGGGCTTTTCAGCCTGGAGAAGAGAAGGCTTCCAGGAGACCCTAGGGTGGCCTTTCAGGATCTGAAGGGGGTTACAAGAGGGCTGGGGAGGGACTATTGACAAGGTCTTGTAATGACAGGACGAGGAGGAATGGGTTTAAACTGGCAGAGGGGAGATTGAAACTGCATGTTAAGAGGAAGCTGTTCACAGTGATGGTGGTGAGACACTGGCACAGGTTGCCCAGGGAGGTTGTGGAGCACAGAAGCACAGAATGGGGTCTTTGATCCCATTCTGTGCTTCTGTGCTCCACAACCTCCCTGGAGGTGTTGAGGACCAGGTTGGATGAGGCCTTGAGCATCCTGTTCCAGTGGGAGTTGTCCCTGCCTGTGGCACAGGGGGGATGGAACTGGCTGAGGTTGGAGCTCCCTTCCAACCTAAACCATTCTATGATTCTATGATTTTGCTAGGCAAAGGAGCAAAACCTGCATTCAGGCAGCAGCTGATGACCACACTGCTAAAAATAAGGCTCCCATTTCTTTTCAGTTGAGGACAATTTAGTGGTCTAGAAATACTTTTTTGGCGTTTTCCCCCTTCTCATCAGGGAACTCATTTATTGACAACCAATTAGAGCCTCCAGATAAATCTCCCTCTGTGTTTGCAGCAATGTTTCTGCCTCTCTTACTTTTTTTTTTCCTTTTCACTGTTTGGTTTTATGTCCTCGTAGACTTGTGGAAATTAGTTATTGAAAAAGAGGTTTCTTCACTTTTTCCATCTCGCAGGTCAGTGCCAGAGTCTTCTTTATTTTATGGTTTAGAGAGCTTTGTTCAGGCTCTTTTTATGCATCCCCAAGGATGGTTATTCTACCACTTCTCTTGGAAAACTTTCTGCAGCTTAATAGGTTTCATTATTAGGGGAGGGGAAAAAAAATCTCTTAAATCAGACTAATTTTCCTATGCCACATTTAAATCTGTTATTCTGCTTAGTTACAGTGTCCTGGACCACTCTGCACAATCCCACATCCTCCCTTTCTTTTTGACATCTTTCTTGGCTAAGTTTCCTGCCAGAAATAACTTTTGTTACCTGTTCATTGGGATCAAACCTTTCTCTTGGCAGAAGACAGCCAGGCAATGCTGGCTGGTTGCACTTGAGGATCCTGCTGACAGACTTTGGACAGCTTCTTAAGGAATACAATTTGCTGGGGAGTAACCCTGAGGAGAAGGACTTGTGGGTACTCTACTCTACCCTGGTGAGACCTCACCTGGAGTAGTGCATCCAGTTTTGGAGCCCCTGGGACAAGAGAGATGTGGAGATGCTGGAGGTGTGCAGAGAAGGGCCATGAGGATGCTGAGAGGGCTGCAGCACCTCTGCTGTGAGCACAGCCTGAAAGAGTTGGGGCTGTGCAGGCTGCAGCAGAGGAGGCTCCCAGGGGACCTTCTTGTGGCCTTCCAGGATCTGAAAGGGACCTCCAAAAAAAGCTGGGGAGGGACTTTTGAGGCTGTCAGGGAGTGCCAGGACTAGGGGGAATGGAGCAAAGCTGGAGGTGGGGAGATTCAGACTGGAGGTGAGGAGGAAGTTGTTGAGCATGAGAGTGGTGAGAGGCTGGAATGGGTTGCCCCTGCAGGGAGGTGTTTGGGGCCAGATCCCTGGAGGTGTTTTTGGCCAGGCTGGCAGAGGCTGTGGGCAGCCTGCTCTAGGGTAGGGTGTCCCTGGGCATAGCAGAGGGGTTGGAACTGGCTGATCCTTGTGGTCCCTTCCAACCCTGACTGATTCTATGATTCTACGGAGGAGAAGCTGAAGATGAGGCAGCAGTGTGCACTTGCAGGGCAGAAAGGCAAGCAGAGGCTGGGCTGCAGCAGGAGCAGTGTGGGCAGCAGGGCCAGGGAGGTGATTCTGCCCCTCTGCTGTGCTCTGCTGAGACCCCACCTGGAGTACTGCATCCAGTGCTGGATGCAGTACCAAATGTACTCACTGAGAACATTTGAAAACACCTCTGATGAACTGACAAGGGCAAATTTAACAGGGAGAGGAGAGAAAAAAGATGAAATCACAAATTTCTGTGGTATAAATAATTCTAAGACAGATTAATTTCTATATGGACCTCCTGTTCTGCACTTCTTAAAAGGTTTAGTCATGGGTTTTATTTTCCCCAGGGAGATGCTGGAGCCACCAGCCCTGCATGTGTTTAAAAAGGATGTAGCCATGGCACTTTGACACATGGTTTAGTGGCCACAGTGGTGTTGGGTTGATGGTTGGACTTGAGGATCTTAGAGGGCTTTTCCATCTGGAAGTATTCATAGAATCAAAGAATGTCAGGAGCTGGAAAAGACTTCAAAAGCTCATCCAGTCCAACTCCCTCTGCCAGAGCAGGATGACCTAAAGCGGATCACACAGCGACACATCCAGGCAGGTCTTGAATATCTTTAGAGAGGGAGACTCCACAACCCCCCTGGGCAGCCTGTTCCAGTGTTCTGTCACCCTCACAGGAAAAAAGAATTCCTCCTCATGTTCCCATGAAACTTCCTAATCCTCAACTTCCACCACTGCCCTTGTGCTGTGATTGGGCATCACCCAGCAGAACCTGGCTCCAGCTTCTGGGCACTCAATTAGAACACAGAACTTGGTGGTTCTATGTTCTGTGAGAAAGCTTTACACTTTGCTCAGCTTTTCCTCAGGCCTAATTTTTGTTTTCCCTCCAAGATAAATGATGCCAGCAGCATTTTTTGGTGTCTTGAGCAAACAAGGTAAAAATGTCACCTATACAAGCATGATCTGGGAGGTGGAGGAGGGAGGGAAGTCTTGTGACAAAACTCCACAGACCTCTATGGCTTATTTGTATAGCTTGGACTCTTCCCCAAGACTTCTGGTGATGTTTCTGCTATAAATCTCAAAAATCCTCAAGTGAAGATGATGACAGTGTACATAGAGCATTCCCATGGAAAAACTGAGCAAGGAGGTGCTCTAATAATCTGGAAACAATTCCTGCCTCTGCTGTTCCTTCCAATGACACCACTTGTCTGCAAGGCAGCGTGGCAAAGACTGCAGACTGTGACTCTATTAAGTGTTTGGCTTACTGCAGAGCTTTAAAACGAGTAGTTCTCTGGGGTTATAAAATAGTAGAGCAAACTGGAGGCAATGATGGACCTAAAGCCTCACTTGGTTAAGTCAGCACTTGGCTACGTTGTCTTTTTTGTTGGGACAGCAAACATTCGTAGCTCAAGAATTCATCCAGGGGTAGCTGAAGAGTTTGCAATGGGTTTCTGTTGGGATGAAGCACTCAGGATGTAGGTTTAGGTTTTTCTCCCCCTCTATTCTGCCCTAGTAAGACTTGATTTGGGATGTTTTATTTAGTTTGGGGCTCCCCAGTACAGGAGGATCTACTCCAAAGTCTCCAAGGGAGGGGTACAAAGACGATGAAGGGACTGGAGCAGTGCCCTGTGAGGAGAGGCTGAGGGACCTGGGGCTTTTTGGTCTGGGGAAGAGAAGCCTGAGAGGGGAATTAATCAAGGTTTGTAAATATCTGAGGGCTGGGGGTCAAGAGGAAGGGGACAAACTCTGCTCAGTTGCACTTTGTGATAAGGACAAGGAGCAATGGATGTAAACTACAGCACAGGAGGTTCCACCTCAACACAAAGGGGAACTTCTTGACTGGAAGGGTCCCAGAGCCCTGGCACAGGCTGCCCAGAGAGGTTGTGGAGTCTTTTTCTCTGAAGACTTTAAAAAGCCACCTGGATGCATTCCTGTGCAGACTACCCTGGGTGGTGCTGCCTTGGCAGGGGAGTTGGACTCGGTGATCTCTGGAGGTCCCTTCCAACTTCTAAAGTTCTGTGATTCTGGTCTGTGATGCGGAAGAATTCCCCACCTTTCATTCTTCAGCTGAAACATAATCCATCAGTTAACACAATTAATCAGATTTTGGTGCAGCATTACCACACCAAAAACTGTATCCTGTCTGGACCAGCTGATTTTCTGTTACAGAAGGAAAAGGCAATCATTTTACTTAGAATCATGAAATCAGTCAGGGTTGGAAGGGACCACAAGGATCAGCCAGTTCCAACCCCCCTGCCACACCCAGGGACACCCTACCCTAGAGCAGGCTGCCCACAGCCTCTGCCAGCCTGGACAAAAACACCTCCAGGGATCTGGCCCCAAACACCTCCCTGCAGGGGCAACCCATTCCAGCCTCTCACCACTCTCATGCTCAACAACTTCCTCCTCACATCCAGTCTGAATCTCCCCACCTCCAGCTTTGCTCCATTCCCCCCAGTCCTGGCACACCCTGACACCCTCAAAAGTCCCTCCCCAGCTTTTTTGTAGCCCACTTCAGATTCTGCAAGGCCACAAGGAGGTCACCTGGGAGCCTCCTCTTCTCCAAATTGCACAGCCCCAACTCTTTCAGTCTGTCCTCACAGCAGAGGTGCTGCAGCCCTCTGAGCAACCACCTCCCTGGGCAACCCATTCCAGGCTCTCACCACCCTCATGTTGAAGTGCTTCCTTCTCACGTCCAATCTGAATCACAGAATCATAGAATGGTTTAGGATGGAAGAGACCTCAAAGCTCATCCAGTTCCAACCCCCTGCCATAGGCAGGGACTCCTCCTGCTAGAACAGAATAGAATCATAGAATCATAGAATGGTTTAGGTTGCAAGGGACCTCAAAGCTCATCCAGTTCCAACCCCCCTGGGCCACAGGCAGGGACACCTCCCACTAGATCAGGTCGCTCAAGACCTCATCCAGCCTGGCCTTGAACACATCCAGAGAGGGAGCAGCCACAACCTCCCTGGGCAACCTTTTCCAGTGCCTCATCTCCAGCTTTGCTCCAGCTCTAATTAGATGGGTACAATGTACAGAGGGGGAAGGGAAAAAAAAAAAAAAAGAAAAAAGGTTAAAAAAAAGCAAAAGGCAGCTTAATAAACAGCAGGATGCTGCTGAAATGACATCATCAGGCTGAAATGATTCTGTGGTCTCTCACTTAGGTGTGCGCCCCAGGCGCTGCGACTCCTGCCGTTTCCTCAGCCTGACCTAGCAGGCTCACATTGTTATGTCTGTGCTAATCTGCATGATCCTCCCTCGCATGCTTGGCCCTGTGAGGACAGCTGTGCTTCTGCAATCAGTTGGAATGCTCCTTTGGATACCAGGGGTTATTCAATACAGGGGGCTTTTAATGAGCTCTTGCCCTGAGGGGGCCGTGCCGTGGAGGTTTCACCCCCGAAGGACAAACTTACTCCAGATGAAAAGGATCATCTGGTTTAAAATGGTTAAAAAGTTGATTTTTAAA
>VWZI01014736.1:42134-59999 GCA_013396835.1 Psilopogon haemacephalus
TTAACAGCCGCTGCGGGGGCCGCTGCCGCCTCGAATGGCGCTCGGCTGCGGCCTGCCTCGCCACTGCACCTCGCGCGGAGCCACGGCAACACCGCAGCTGCCTCACACCCTTTGCGCAAGGGTGTGAAGGAACCGACCCTGCCGCGCTGCCCCCTCCCCTCTCCTTCTCCCCTTTTTCTCTTTCAGTACCGTTAATGGCCGCTGCGGGTGCCGCTGCTGCCTCGAATGGCGCTCGGCTGCTGCCTGCCTCGCCGTTGTATCTCACGCGGANCCCCCTCTCCACCCCTCCGCCCTTTCTCCCCTCTCCGCTGCCTCTCTTCTCCGTTCCTCCGCCCCTTCTCCCCTTTTTCTCTTTCAGTACCGTTAATGACCGGTGCCGGTGCCGCTGCCGCTTCGAACGGTGCTCAGCTGCTGCCTGCCTCTCAGCTGTATCTCACGCGGAGCCACGGCAACACCGCAGCTGCCTCACTCCCTTTACGCAGGGGCGTGAAGGAACCGACCCTGCCGCCCCTCCTCTCCTTTCACTACCGTTAACGGCCGGGGCCGGGGCCAGAGCCGGTGGCGGAGCCGCTGCCGCCTCGAATGGCGCTGGGCTGCTGCCTGCCTCGCGACCGCACCTCGCGCCGAGGCGCGGGCAGGGCGCAGCTGCGCCACTCGCTTTGCGCAGGCGCGTGAAGGAGCGCAGCCTGCCGCTCGGAGCTGCCCTCGGAGCCGGAGCTCGCAGATCGTGAAGATGCTCACAAATCGCAGAGTCAGGAAACCAATGCATGGCTTAGGTTGGAAAGGACCTTAGAGATCATCTATTCCAACCTCCCTGCCACGGGCAGAAAAGCCTTTCAGCCAGACTTGGCTGCTCAAGACCTCCTCCAACCTGGCGTTGAACACCTCCAGGGACAGGGAATCCACAACTTCTATGGGCAACCTGTTTCAGATCTCACCACTTTCCCACTGAAGAACTTCTTCCTAAGATCCTGTCTAAACCTACTCTCACTCAGCCTAAAATGATTCCTCTTTGTCCTGTCTCTAGCCACTGATATGAAAAATGCCTCTCCAACCTTCCAGAAGGCTCCCTTCATGTATTGGAAGGCAGCTGTAAGGTTCCCCTGGAGTCTTCTCCAGGCTGAACAACCCCAGCTCCCTCAGCCTATCATAGCAGAGGTGCTCCAACCGCTGGAACATTTATTTTTTGCTTGCCTCCTCAGGACTCATTCCCAAGAGCCCTTCTTATGCTGGGGACAGCAGAACTGGATGCAGTACTCAAGATGGGACCTCACAAGAGCTGAGTATGGAATGAGAGTCACAAATAGGAGCCAGGACTGGAGAGGCTCAAGTGTCTTACGAGGCTTACAGCCCCTTGACCTGGGTGTTACTTAAATGTCTTCCTTCATCTGGTGCATTTAGAAAACAGGCACAAATCTCATTAAAACTGGTGTCAGTTCTATGCTCTCTGTGCAAAGTTAAAGTATAAAATCCACAGCAGGCTGGCACTTGTGGAGGTTAGCACTCATACAGGTTTAAGTTGGTCTAATTATTAGACCAACTTAAACCTGATAGAAGGGATAAGAAGCTTCACCTAATCCCACCTTGATCCTTATTAGCTTGACTTGGAAATGTTGCCCTTTATAATTTTTTTGTTCAGTATCTGCTCAAGGGCCAAAACTCATCTTTCCCTGTGCCTTTTTACATTCTTAGGAAACAGAGTAAGAGTTTGTTTCTGCAGAGCCCAACCTAAGGCTAAGCAGGTTAAGAGCAAGCCCTCTTTTGGCTTGATTTAACTGCTGCAATCACATTTTGAGTCTGTAGCAAGGCTGTGCCTAAATTTCTTTTGCAAACCAGAAGTCATTTTAGGGCTGCTGAGAAGTTTTTCTATGCCCTCCCAAGCTCACCATGCATGGAAATCATTCTCCCAGGAAAATGACCTTTCTGAGTGAGAAACCTGATCCTACAAGTATCAAATGACCCCCTAAGATCTTTCAGCAGCTTGCTCAGGATAACATCAATAACCCAGCCTGCAGGAAAACATTATGTACCAAAGCCTGTGTGAATGTAATGACTGTGGACTGCAAAGAAACCTGCCAAACCCCCAACCCTGCTCACCAAACAGCAAAGGAATGAGTTCCAACTGACTACATCTGCCAGGCCATAAGCTGCCAGGTGGGGAGATTCACCACTGTCCTCAAAAAGCTGCAATTCTGTGTTTATAGAATCATAGCATCATCTGGGTTGGAAGGGACATCCAAAGGTCACCCAGTCCAAACCCCTCTGCAGTCAGCAGGGACATTCTCAACTAGATCAGGTTGCCCAGAGCCCTTTCAAGCCTCACCTTGAATATCTCACAGAATCAGTTAGGTTCAAAAAGACCTTTAAGATTATCAAGTCCAACCTATTACCCAGTATTATCTAATCAACTAAATCATGGCACCAAGTGCCTCATCCAGCCTCTTTTTAAACACCTCCAGGGATGGGGACTCCACCACCTCCCCAGGCAGACCATTCCAATGCCAATCTTTCTTTCTGTGAGAAACTTCTTCCTAACATCCAGCCTGAACCTGCCCTGGTGCAGTTTGAGACTGTGTCCTCTTGTTCTGTCCCTGGTTGCCTGGGAGAAGGCACCAAACCCAACCTGGCCACAACCTCCTTTCAGGTAGTTGTAGACAGCAATAAGGTCCCCCCTCAGCATCCCTTCAAAGGTCCCTCCAGGGATGGGGCCCCAACCACCTTGCTGGGCAACTTGTTCCAATGTTCCACTACCCATAGGGTAAAGAACTTGTTCCTAACATCCAGTCTAAATCTGCTCTTCTCTATTCAAGGCCAGGCTGGATGAGACCATAAACAATGTGGCCTAGTGGGAAGTATCCCTGCCAGTTCCAGGAGGGCTGGAACTAGATGATCTTCAAGGTCTCTTCCAACACAAACCATTCTATGAACCTTTTCACTGTACAATTGAAGCAGCTCTAACATGTAAGAAATGTGCTGTATTGTCACATTTTATCTATTTCATCATATTCAATTTTCTCTTATCCAACCTATTTTATCTTATCCAATATATTTTATCATATCCAATCTATTTTATTTTATTCAATCTATTTTCTCTTATCCAATCTATTTTATCATATCGAATCTATTTTATTTTATTCAATCTATTTTCTCTTATCCAACCTATTTTATCTTATCCAATCTATTTTATTTTATTCAATCTATTTTCTCTTATCCAACCTATTTTATCTTATCCAATCTATTTTATTTTATTCAATCTATTTTCTCTTATCCAACCTATTTTATCTTATCCAATCTATTTTATCACATCCAATCTATTTTATTTTACTCAATCTATTTTCTCTTATCCAACCTATTTTATCTTATCCAATCTATTTTATCATATCCAATCTATTTTTCTATTTTATTTCTATTATCTCTTATCCAATCTATTTTATCATATCGAATCTATTTTATTTTATTCAATCTATTTTCTCTTATCCAATCTATTTTATTTTATTCAATCTATTTTCTCTTATCCAGCCTATTTTATCTTATCCAATCTGTTTTATCATATCCAATCTATTTTATTTTATTCAATCTATTTTCTCTTATCCAACCTATTTTATCATATCCAATAGGCTACTACAGCAGCTACAACTACAGAGCTGTTAAAACAAATAAAACAATCTGCATTCCAATACCTATCTGTGGCACATTGAACTGAAACCCAACCACACAGAGTGGCTGAAGGCAGCCTGAAAAAGTGGACTTTGCACTGCCGTTTCCAGCTCTGGCACAAGGAATTGTTTTACTGTAATTTTGTTTTACTATCATCAGCCCCTTTTATTTGGAATATAAGTCACACCTCCTAAATATAAACTTCCTAATCATAAGCCACCTCAAACCCCCTCTGTATTTAAGGAGTTGCAATGACCTATCATTAGCTGTTCTCAGCTGATAAAGAGCTAACGGAATGCCAAGTCAGCAGTTCAACCAACACAAGCTATATGTTGTTGTAGTTAAGGTTACTACACGAGCAGTGCCCTGTGCAATAACCTCCTGCATAAAGCTGCTCCTACAGCATATTGGGTTGTAGAAATGAGGCTGTGTTAATGCTTATCCAGAGGAGGGCCACAAAGATGGTCAGAGCTGGAGCACCTCCTGTATTGGGAAAGGCTGAGGGATTTGGGGCTGTTCAGCCTGGAGAAGAGAAGGGTCTGGGAAGACCTTATAGAGGTTTTGCACTACTTGAAGGAAGCCACATGAAAGCTGGGGAGGGACTTTTTACAAGGGCTTGTAGTGCTAAAAGGAAGAGGAATAGACTGAAGCTTGAGGTGGGGAGATTTAGGTTGGAGATTAGGAGAAAATTCTTTACAGTGAAGGAGGTGAGGCACTGGCACAGGCTGCCCAGGGAGGCTGTGGATGCCCCCTCCCTGGAAGTGTTCAAGGCCAGGTTCTGCAGGGTCTTGAGCAACCTGGGCTAGGTGAAAGTATCCCTGCCCATAGCAGGGAGTTGGAACTAGAAGATGCTTAAGGTCCCTTCCAACCCAAACCATTCTGTGATTCTATGAACAAATCTATGAAATAGCTGCAGACCTACCAGTCTGGTCACTCTCTGAGGCTGAAATACTGAGCTTCAAAGAAAGAAAAATCTTCCAAGACCCAGCAAAACTTCAAATATCTATCAGCAGAAGAGTAAAAAGCCTAAGGGGGAAAGTTAAACATAAGCAAAAGCATATAGAAAAAAAATGTCACATCAGAAAGCATTTTGGTTTGGGTTTTAATAAGCACATTCATAACCAAGAATTCCTTCAAATTAAAGGCTTATTTCTAAAATGCTTCTCAAGCCCTCAGAGGATTCCTTGAAGTTCTAAGCCCATTATGCCTAGACAAAACCAAAACCATAAGATTTTGTACTATACAGCTGCTGGGCTCAAGTTTTGCTGTGAATTAGAAATTATTTTTTTTTTCCCCCATACCTTAATTGCTCTACATATGTTAGCAGAGCAGGACTGGTAGCCTTCAAAAAGTACCTGGAAGTGTCACAACCCATAGGATACCTTTTAGTAGCAATAAACAGGGTATTTTTTTTTCCCTAACAAGAAGTTACTTGGTGGGAAGAAAGAGAGTTTTTGCTCTATCCCCACCTTATGGCTAAAACAAGAATTTTCCTATTAAGCCTACCTATTCCTAATTTTTGGTTTCCTTTACTGTATCACTGCTGTCACAGAATATTTATTGTCTGTATTATGCAACTTCAGGGTTTTTTTTGTTTGTTTTTTTTTTAGCAAGCATGCTAAAAGCATCCTCCACTCACGTGCACAATGAAACTCCAAAGCACAAATGTCCTCTCTAGCACCTGTGTTGATTTACTGAATCTAAACAGAGAAGGGCCACTAGGATAATCAGAGGCTTGGAGCACCTCTCCTATGAGGAAGGCTGAGAGAGTTGGGGTTGTTCGGTCTGGAGAAGAGAAGGCTCCAAGGAGACCTTATTGTGGCCTTCTAATATCTGAAGGGGGCTACAGGAAAGCTGCTGAGTGTTTCAGGTAGTGACAGGACTGGGAGGAATGGAGCAGCTCCACAAATGGACAGATTCAGACCGGACGTTAGGAAGAAGTTATTCACCGTGAGGGTGGTGAGACACTGGAACAGGTTGCCCAGAGAGGTAGTGGAAGCTTCATCCCTGGAAGTTTTTAAGGCCAGGCTGGATTTGGCTCTGGGCAACTTCATCTAGTGTGAGGTGTCCCTGGCCATGGCAGGGAGGTTGGAACTGGATGATCCTTGAGGTCCCTTCCAACCCTGACTGATTCTGTGATTCTGAAACCCCATGATCCAACACATCTTCAGATACAAATAGAACAGGAAATATTTGGGACTTGAATCAAAAACCATATAAGTTTATATATCCCTGATGACTCCACCATGAACTAAAGAACTAGGTGTCTTCATAGATATAACACTCTTAAACAATTCACTCTTTCAAAAACAGCTTTAAACCTAATAATCAGGTGATTTGTACCACTCAGGAAACAGTGAACTTAAATGCACTAAGTTAAAACTGAAGCATGGTTTTAAAGCTTTCACCACCACTTTCTCTTTGTGTACCTTGTAAGCAAAACAACGTGACCATGAGAGCATAGTCCTCATGAGACTTAGGCAAGCTGGCAAACAGCAGATCCTCTGTCAGTCACTCCCTACACAGCCATCATAAAATTGTTTTTGTTGGAAAAGACCTTTAAGATCACTGAATCCAACCATTCTCTAACTCTGCCATGGCTGGTGCTCAACCATGTCCCTCAGCACCACATCTCTGCCTCTCTGAAACACCTCCAGGGATGGAGATTCAACCACCTCCCTGGACAGCCTGTTCCAGCCTTTGAAAACCCTTTCTGTGAAGAATTTATTTTTTTTTTTCCCAAATACCCAGTCTAAACCTCCCTTGGTGCTGCTTGAGGCCATTTCCTCTCATCCTCTCATTTATTACTAGGACAGAGAGTCCAACTCCCACCTGGCTCCAACCTCCTCTCAGGGAGGTTTAAGAACACAATAATGTTGTGTATTCCTGAAGGCTTAACCACACTACAGCAAAAAAAAAAAAACAAACATTAATTTCTGGTAAGCATTTACTTAAAACTTTGAGAAACTTGAATATCTGCCGGCTTCAGCTGTTATGAAACATTCACAAAGTCCTGGCAGCCCAGTGACAGGATGCATTCTGACTCAAACTTCTCAGGGCTTACAGGAAAAAGTTCTTCTTCTGCTGAAAAGACAGGAAAAAAAAAAAAGGCACCTTCTTAACCACGAATACAGGTCAAAAACACTGTATAAAGTATTTCAAACGCACACTGGTGGTTGGTTTTAACCCTTCCTTGCCTCCCTGCCCTCATGGTAGTTGATCATCCACCTACTTAAGGAGAATGAGAACATTCCACCAGGCTCAGAATAGATCTTGCTCCTAGGCAACTCGAAAAAAAGTTGAAGTGGACATCAAAACAGGGTCCAAAAGAAGCTACAGGACTCAAAACAACTGTGCAGTACAACAAAGTAAAATGTAATGTGATAAAATCACAGACAGTAACTACAAAGCACAACAGAAATATCTGGAAATACTTCCCTCGTTTCTGAAGAGCAAGTCCAAATGTTCTCTAGGCATTTATGTTTTCAGCTTTTTTTTTGTTTTGGTGGATTCTGAGGGAATAAAAGAAGAAAAAGCAGAATAAGGAATCTAGGCAACCTTAGCAGCAGAGTGAACTAAGCCCTAGGAGTCAGTAAAGCAGAGGAATGATCCTTCCTTTCTGCTTTTCACAGGTTCTACAGGACTTTGCAAAGCAGCTGAACATGAAATTTAAGTTCTGGCATTGCTCATTTCCTTAGACTACAAAACTATTTCTAATTTTTCTTTTTATCTGAGTATCTAGAATATACTCAGTAATGTGTTAAACAAAATTTAGCCAACTCAATAGATCAGGTTTGGGAAAATCATTTATTTTAAGCATAGCTCAGCTACCACATATCCCACAAAACAGCATTATCAGCTCAAACTGTAAGAGTCAGCTCTATCTTTATTAAGCAAAGTGTTCAGCAGCAGTTAAAAAAAAAAAAATCAGATTATGACTAGACTACGATTTTAATTAAGAGATTTTCATAGAATGCAGATTTCCAGACTTCTGACAGGTTAGGATGACACTCAAGAGGGAGGAGGAAGTAGCTTGGCACTCATGCTGACTTATCTTCACTGTTTGTACAGGATCTTACTTCAAAACCCATCAGCTGTGCCAGCTCATTTTCTTTTCCATAATGTGCATCTGTCCACACCAACGGAATCAGAGACCACCAACTTGTCTCATATGCCACATCAAACACCAGGCCAGCTTAGCAGCACAGAGCATGACTCAGAAACACAAAATATGAATTCTTTCCCCAGAGCACAGAAGTTTTCGCTTACTTTTCAAAGTTATTTTCAAAATATTAAGACATTTATAAATAAATTGAAGCTCAGCTATTTAATACAGTGGTTTCTAGAGCAACTGTTCGGGAAGTCAAGATTCTGTTAAGTTGGTAAATCTCTTTTGAATTGCATCCTCTATAAATGCAGATTTTTAAACTAAATCCACTTCCCCCCCCCGCCCCATTCTCCTTTAAGTTTCACACTTCTAATTCCAAATGCCACAATGACTGTGGTACAGGCATTTCTCCGTTATTATGGAAGTAATAAAGTAATCAACAGTCTTAAATGACAAGTGACAGACATTTTTTAAATGGTGCATGAAGTGTATGAAAATATACACGGCGAGATTCTTAATTGAGGTTTTAAAAAACAGTAAGAGACAGCAGGAGTAAGGAGACAGACGCTGATGAAACTAAATACTTCCACAAGTGCAAAAGTTGGCTCACAGGATCTCACTTCAGTAGGAAAAATACAGAAAAATGTGTTTTGAAATTCCAGTGGTCTGCTTTCTAGCCTCTGCTTTTCTTTAAAATAACCTGCAAAAAGAGAGAGAGGGGAAAAAAAAGTAGTTATCACTGCTTTTATCAATCCAGGCAGCAGTAAGAAATCCAAAATGCTAAGCTACTCAGACCAAAGGTTCACCTTGCCAAATCATCTTTTTCCAAACAGAGACTCACCAGAGTAAAAGTTTAGGGGAAACAACAGAAATAAAGCAAAAGCATACAGCAAAATGTCCTGTCAGAAAGCTATTTGGTTTGTCTGTTTTCTAATAATCATATCCATAACCACATTCATAATTCTGTAAAATAAAAGGTTGATTTTTTAAAATGCAGTAAGAACTCTCGGGCCCTCAGCAGATTCCTTGCAGCTCTAAACCCACTAGACAAAACCAAAATAGTAGTATTTTATATTATACAGCTCAATTTTTGTTTGCAGTGCCTTATTTCTTTCACTACTGAGAGTGCACAGACCCTTGGAAGGGTATTTTATGGTTCGGCGTTTAAGCTGAAAAATGAACTTCAAAGCCCAAGTGGGACCATTTAAGTGTTATTATTAAAAATACAGGCAGTTTTTCCTTCTCATCTTTAAAAAAAAAAGAAAAGGTAATAATAAATGAAGCACAAAAATGTTCAAATAATGTTAAGACTGCAGTTTGAAAGAAATTACAAATGCATCTGATTCCAACTGTAACATTCACTTGGCTACCCTACACATCCTGTATGCATTTCTGTTGCTATAGGAATAGAAAGTATCAAACCAAACATTTCACTAGAGGGAAAAAAAAAATAAATACTGAAGACAAACAGAAGCCACAGGGCCCAAATATCAGATAACAGAGTTTTGTTCTTCCAATTTGCCCAGCATCAGCAGGTGGTTGAACAGATAAAATTAGAGACTGAGCTTCTTCATGAAAGCTGAGTAAAGCAGATGCGTCGGGAGAGGGAAATGAGCTACAGAATACAGATTTGTTATACTTGGATACTAATTCTTTCTGGAGGCAGAGAGCTGCCTAACAGCTTTCTCTTTCCCTTCTTTGCATGTACACAAAACTTAACCACACTCTAAATACAGAGGAGTCCTCCTTCACAGATACTTACGCAGCACTTGGTTATGCTGAGTGACCCATACAGCAAGCTGCAGTTCAACCCCCGCTTAGTTCCTTCCTTGCCAAACTCCAAGGTACACACACACACAAGTATCTGTTTGTACGTGTAGCACCCACACAACCCTGCAAGATCCACTCCACAGACATTTATACAGCACTTGCTTATGCTGAACTAGCCATACAGCAAGCTGCAGTTCAGCCCCCACTTAGTTCCTCCCTTGCCAAACTCAACACTACACACACACAAGTATCTATTTATTTGTATAGTACCCACACAACCCTGCAAGATCCACTTCAAACACCTTTCAGGACTAAGATATTTGAACCTCTTTGAACTACCTCTCACTTCTCCCATAAAGCTTTATTCCTATTGCTGAAGACAGCAAGCATCATCTGAAATAAAGGTCCTCCAACTTTGGGATACGTTTCTGTTCCCTGGGATTTCAACCTAAGTTGCTTGCAGCTAGAATACTGCATAGACTTACCCATATATTGAAATGATGAATTTAAACATGGAATCATCAAGGGGGAAAAAAAAAAAGCTGTATTTAATAGGGCAAGGGGAGTTAATTTGACGTCTTGGTAAGAATGAATTATGCCAATGATGGAATAAAGAACATTACATTTCTGCAGGTTTTGGATTATAAACAAAAAAAAAAAATCAATCAACACTGATACAGTTAAGTTGTGTATATGCTGTCCTAATGCATTTTATATTTAACAAAACCTAAAAGATGTAAAAGGCTTCATTACCTTTGCTGCAGCTATAGCGTGATCAGGTTTAATTATTTTACTTTTGTTCAGAAAAGCATTTGTCCTGGCTTCATCTGCTAGACGATGGAGAAACAGTAAGAAGCTCAAATGCACCTTTAGAAGAGGGAAGGAGAAAAATGTAATTTAAAAAATCAAGGACTCAAATTGTTTTAAGCACAGTTGGTTGTTTTGTTTTTTTTTTTTTCCCCAGGGGTTCATTGAGGTAGAGGATTCACCTATTACACTGCTTTCAAGTTCCAGAAAGGTGTTCCCAGGAGAAGAAGGTATCACTCAGTTCAAGACTTAATCAGTTCCCAAGATATTAATTACTGCAAGAGTCTCATAAAAATAGTTTAAACGTAGCATACTAAAATGGCCAAAGTGCTCTAGAAATGATCGTGCAAACAACAGATCTAACAGAAATCAAATCTGAATTTTATTAGCAGCTTTTTATAATAAAATGTAAACATCATTATCAGAGAGTAAGGCCCCTTTCTGCTTACTAGTAAAGAGTCAGCTCGCAGCCACCACAGCAGCCAAGCTTTTAATGAACAGCAAACTCATCCCTCCTTTATCACCAAATGGCCCCCAGACAAGTTCAAGGACTTCTGCCCCTTTCCAGCATAAAGGAGCATTGACATTAATTTCTCCAGAACCAGAAATCCTCCACTGTCAGGAGGCTCCATCCATGTTTTTCCAGCTCATCACTTATTTAACCTTTTTTCCATGGAAAGGACTTGTAGGGCAATATTCTGTTCACGGCAGAACGCAGCTCTGCTAGTACAGAAGCAGTGAAAATTTCGACAGGCAAGGAGCTGCTTCTGACCAGATCACAAACTGGCAACCACAAGTCCCCCTGTGTAAGATGGGACCCAGAACACAAACCCCTTAGTGAACATTATAAGAACATTATGTGAACCATTTGAACAGTCCAACCTGAACACTGGCAACTGCAGCTTTTGTAAGTTAAACTTTCAAACGCTACGAACCACATAAAATATAGCAGAAATCATTTCTCAACCAAGAGCTCAGAAAAAAAAATATTACTGAAATATATGCAAATTTCCTTTCTCTGAATTAGGTGATAAACTTAGCCTGTCATACCTACAACGAGGATAAGAAGTTAGAGTTTATAGGAGATGTTTTGGCAGTATGTTTGCAGCACAATCTGTTAGAGGACAGGCATTTTAGTGTTCCTGTGACAAGCAATTTAGTTGGTTTCTTTTAAATTCTCCTGAACTAAATGAAGCCAGCATGCAATAGTTAAGTTTACATAATATTTGGCATTGTTTGGAAGTAAAAAAAAAAAAAGGCAGACCTTCCTATAGATTGATTTAGCAAACTATCAGAGTAATTTTTAAACTAGTCTCTTGCTACTCACGCACAAATTGTCTCTGACGGAATCAAGCAGCGGCACTAAAAAGTGTTCAACATTTCTTACTACTAAACTTATCTATGTGGAGGTGAGATTTCTGGAAACAACCTGAGGGAGAAGAAGGAGGAAGAAGAAAAGCTTCCCTACTTGCAAGTCCTCCTGCTGAGATACCTAGAGGTAAAAATGTCTATTTTAAAACTGCCTTCAAAAACTGCATCTGCGCTCAGAATCACTGCAACTTCGTTCTCCTGTTTTCCAAGTGAAGAAACTTCCCTTGAACTCCTACAGATTTAGACATGGTCATATAACTACAGTTAGGGCTTTCTACAATAGAGCACATGTGCTAATAAATATTTCAGAGTATACAAGGCAACTGAGAATGGGTAAGGAAAAGCAGAATGTCTGGTACCATGACTTACTGACAAGTAACTAAGTGCTCTCCCATTTCTTTAAAACACTGCTTTAATATGCATTAGGTCATTGTCCCTCTGCATCATGTTTAAAAGCAGTTTTGAAGGGCTCGTGGAAACCACCTTCCACACCAGAATGCTTATATCCCAGAAGAGAAAAGCCATAAAGTTTCAAGAAAGATGTAAAAACTCAGAATGCTGCCTGCAAAGCAACATCCACATAACTGTTCCAGCAGAACTAAGGAATAGTAGGGACAAGCACCCACTCATTTTGCTGCCTTAACTTCAGAACAATTCTTTAGACTGATATTTTGCCTTTAATGTACATTTTGCCAACCCTCTATGAAGTTAAAAGCTTCATGCGGTGCAATGTTTTAAGCTTTTTCTGCACTGTAAATACAAACCTATTCTTCTAGCACTAAAAAAGCAGATGAGCTCCTGCTTCTCTTCTATAAATTCAAGCCAGAATGAAGCTTGCAGATTTTTCTTCTCAGGTCATTGGGGTGGTGGTGGGGGAATATCTGAACTTTGTTTTTTTTTCCCCAAAAGGTAAATAAATACTTGAATTCTGAAAGAACTGAAGAAATCTTAATCACTGTTCCTATCTCTTCACTCAAAGAAGTTACCACACTCCTTCAAAACCCAGCTTCTTGAGAAAGTTTGACGATATTAGTTAGCTACGCTGAGCACAGACAAAATGTTAGCACTTAAGAAAAGAGTCTTGGCAAAGCTTCAACTTTCAAAGAGACAAAATAATCCAATAAGCAAAGGAGAAACTTCACACATACCTAAGAAAATTGTCTGAATTTTTAGGTCTTTCTTAACAACCATGGAAGAAGAAAAATAATCACTGAAGGTCAGGAAAAGGAAAACAATCTGCTTGTGTGATAAGGCAGGCAGAGTTCCTCACTGAACTAAGTACCACAGCAGCCTCAAACATAAAGGAAGATAGCTCAGAAACCGACCTAGCCAATTCTCATACTTCCCTGCAGAAGACAAAAGCACTCTGCTCAAAATATGTTGATGGCTTCATCTTAAGACAGCTACCACATACATTTCTAAAGTATGCAATCTGATCATTCTAACAAGGATTGTAGGGAGTACGAGACACTAAAAACCATCCTCTCAAAACCTGTTCCTTATCTAGGAAATTCCTAAACCCCCTTTAAGGAAAAAAAAAAAAAACAAAAAAAAAAACCCCAACCTAAAGCAGAACTCCAGCTGCTGTTTTGATCATTTATTCATACAAAAAAGGATCTGTTATCCACATGGCTAGCTGAAGTACCAACCCTGGACACTCCTGTTTAAAGGTGAAACAAAAACAGCCAAGCCTTTGATATTAATTAAAGGCCCTTTAATTCCACATCATCAGAATCTAAGCATTATTAAAATCCACTTTCATCTCCTCCTTTGTGTCAAAATTTGCACAGTCCTATTTCAAGCCTGTGGTTCATTAGTTTTAGTCGCTAATTCACTGTCCTTGCAGCCCAGCAAACACTAGGGCTAGGAGGAGGAAGAGATGGGAACCAACAGCCAAGATGCGGAGGGATGTCCCACTTAGCCCTTTTTAGGCAGCCAAATTAACATGACCATGGGAGCACAGATCAATGCACTGTTAGTGATTGTGTAAGTTCACTTAGCTGCCTACTACTTCCAACGAGTAAGCTGAGTGGGCCTGACCATGAGTAGCAAAGGACCAGGTCCTTAAATAAATTTTTTAAACCCTCAAAAAATAGTGAAAACAATAGGAAGGGATCATATTTTTATTAGAACAACTAGAAAAACATGTAGTTTATGCTCAAAAGTAAATCCACTCACGTAGTCACCAAGATTCAAATCTATTTCTTTATGCACAGATAACTTTGGGTTTTTTTTTTTTCCAATTGACAGTTTTCTTGAGACTGGGTTTCCTTGCTGCAGTTGGAGTAGTTTTTTGGTTAGATAAACCATAAATCTCCTATTGCAGGTCAGAATGAAGCCAACTTTGCTAGCCTCAGCTTTCTGAACCTGGTTGGCTGTGGGACTCTCATCCCTACACCTTTATGGCAGGTGGTTTTAAACCACGAATGGGATCTCAATCCTCATTAAACTAGTAACAAGACTTAGCACTCCTTAATTTTGGACAGAAATCAGATGTCCTTCAAGAAAAAAAACACGACCATTCAAGCTGCCTCAACATTTCAGCAACTCATCAGTCACAATTCAGTTGATTAACATCTGTATAGTCAAATTACACCACCCCAACACCAGACGCCTGCATGTTACAGCCACATAATCCAAACTCCTATTCCTCAGTCCGTCTACTTTTGGAACAGCAGTGTTTATATCCAGTGACACAATATTTATGCATCAGCCTGGCCCTGAATCCCCAAGCTCACAGTTATAAATTTACAGTACAGTAGCCACCAGCAAAGCAGAAAGCTGCAATCAATACTTGTTAGTATTAGTGGTCTATCTCCCCACATACTTGGCCTCCTCCCTGCCTGAAGGTTACTGCAGAGATGCCATTAGTAGGCATCCCACTACCTCTGGCAAATTCGAAGTGCTCCAGTGTGATCAACCGTCTACACCTTTAAAATATTTAGAAACTAAAATATGCCTAATTAGCGAAATCTACCCCTAGGCAAGCAGAATAGCTGCAGCTGCCCACCACGGCCAAAAGCACAACTGCTCCTGCTCACAGAATCGCAGCACGGTAGGGTTTGGAAGGGACCTCTGAGGACCACCGAGTCCAAGCCCCCGCTAAAGGAAGGATCACCCAAAGCACATTGCTGAGGAGCACATCCGACCGAGCTGGGAATAGCTCCAGAGATGGACACTCCTGGTCCAACGCTCCAGCACCCTCCAAATGATGCTTTTTTTTTTTTTTCCTTTATGTTTATGTAGCACCTCCTGTGTTCCCCTTTCTGTCTATTGCCCCTATCACTGAGCACCACTGAGAGGAGTCTGGCAGCATCCTCCTGACACTGGCCCTTTAGCTACTGATCAGCATTAGAATCATAGAATCTTAGAATCACAGAATCAGTCAGGATTGGAAAGGACCACAAGGATTATCTAGTTCCAACCCCCCTGCCATGCCCAGGGACACCCTACCCTAGAGCAGGCTGCCCACAGCCTCTGCCAGCCTAGCCAAAAACACCTCCAGGGATCTGGCCCCAAACACCTCCCTGCAGGGGCAACCCATTCCAGCCTCTCACCACTCTCATGCTCAACAACTTCCTCCTCACATCCAATCTGAATCTCCCCACCTCCAGCTTTGCTCCATTCCCCCCAGTCCTGTCACTCCCTGATAACCTAAAAAGTCCCTCCCCAGCTTTTTTGTAGCCTCCTTCAGATCCTGGAAGGCCACCAGAAGGTCCCCTGGGAGCCTCCTCTTCTGCAGCCTGCACAGCCCCAACTCTTTCAGTCTGTGCTCACAGCAGAGGTACTGCAGCCCTCTGAGCATCCTCATTGCCCATTAATGAGATCACTCCCCCAGGCTGCTCTTCTCCAGGCTGATCAGCCCCAGGCTCCTCCAGAGGAGGAGGACTTATGGAGCCGGGAAGGAGTTCATCCCGCTCTGCCCCAACGGCACGGAGCCTTCGCTGCTCCCGGCACTGTGCCCGGTGAAAGGGGCAGCGCCGAGGCGGGGCGGAGCGGCCCACACCCTGCTCCAGGCTGCACGGCCGGCGCCCGTCCCACCCCTCGTTCCTCACCAGCAGATCGGTGTTCGCCGCCAGCCGTAACTGGGGCTTCTCTTTCTTGATGATTTTCCGCAAAGTGCTGCGGGGGGCCGTGCGCCTCATCTCCACCCCGCTCTCAGCTCCCGGTCCCGCCACTGCCGTTTGAATCCGCCGCGCTGGCGCAGGCGCACTCCCGCCGTGACGCACTGCCCAACGGCCGCGCACTAGCGCGGGCCCGGGCGCGCTCCCGCCGTGACGTACTGCCCAACGGCCGCGCACCAGCGCGGGCCCGGGCGCGCTCCTTCCCGCTCCCGCCGGCCTCGCCGCAGCGTTCCCCTGGAAACCGCTTCTGGAGCCCTCCTCATTCCGGCAGGGCCGAGAAGCTGCCTGCAAAGCGAAGGGAACAGAAAGTGCGGGGCCACCTGCGCCCTTCCTTCCGTGCCTGGCGCCCTTCTTCCGTGCTCGGCCTCGGGCAGCGCCGGCTCCGGCCCCGCGCGTTTCCTGAGCGCCCCTCGGGTGCGCTGTCCTCGCCCGAGGCTTGCCTGAACCTCGCCCAAACCTTCCCCCACTTCCACCAGCTGCTGCTGACAGCCGGAGCCTGGTCACGTCCCGACGGCAGCGGTTGCCGGCTCCAGAGTCCCCAGCCCCGTGGCGGAGATAGCGAGCGCGGGGTGAGGAGCGGTCCCCGCGCCGGTGCCGAGCCTACCAACCCGATGGGCGCTGGCACCGTCCTTACCCCGCAAGCAGCTCCGTGTGCCACCCCCCCGCCCGTGTAAGCGAGGTGAAACTGCATTCTAGCTTGGACCAAGTTACCCTATCTTCCGCGCAGGCCTTGTTTAACCGAGAAGAAAAAGTGCGGACGCGGCAGCTCCCTGACTGCCCGTACCCAGCCTTTGACGCGGCAGCCGTGTCCCGAAAGGTGGCACAGGGCATAGGCACGGGCACAGTGCTGCCCAAACCAGCTTCGGGCAAGGCTGTTGACAGTCACCTCTCGGCAGCCGTGTGCCGAAAGTGGCACAGGGCAGAGGCACCGGCACGGTGCTGCCTAAACCAGCCTCGGGCAAGGATGTTGACAGTCGTCCCCCGGCAGCCGTGTCCCGAAAGGTGGCACAGGGTAGAGGCACCGGCACGGTGCTGCCTAAACCAGCCTCGGGCCAGGCTGTTGACAGTCATCTCCCAGGTGTGACATTTTGTTTGCTGCAGAAGTGGAAGGAGTTATGCAGCTCCTTTGCTCTCTCCGTCATTGCCTGGTGTGACCCTGCCGGGAGATGTGTCTGCGAATGGCCCAGGCTAGGTGGGCTGCAGGACCACTGAGCACCACAGATTTACACTAAAATGAGCCCGGAGTGATAGGTTCTGCATGGAATTCCAGTCCTAGCTTTGACTTGATAGCATACAGAAGCAGCCGCGGCTATCAGCCATCCCTTCACAGAATCACAGAGCAGCAAGGGTTGGAAGGGACCTCTGGAGATCGTTGAGTCCAACAGCCCTGCAGGTTCACCTAAAGAAGGTCAGGCAGGAGCACATCCAGAGGGATTTTCAATGTCTCCAGAGACGGAGATTCCACCACAGCAGCCTGTTCCAGTGCTCTGTCACCTTTACATTAAAGAAGATCCTCCTCGTGTTTAGATGAAACTTCTGACGTTCACGTTTGTTCCTGTTACCTCTTGTCCTGTCACAGGGCACCACATACAAAAGCCTGGTCCAGTCCTCCTGACCTACCCTTTAAGCACTGATGAGGTCCCCCTTCAGTCTTCTATTTTCCAGACTCAAAAAGCCCCAATTCTCTCAGTCTTCCCTTCCCTCAGGCCTGATTAGGGTAGGATGTCTCTGCCCATGGCAGGGGGGGTTGGAACTGGATGATCCTTGTGGCCCCTTCCCACCCTGACCAATTCTATAAGAGACATGTTCCAGTACCCTAATATCTTTGTAGCCTTCTCTCTAGCATCTGTCCCTGCACTGCTGTTCTGGCTGAGGGATGCTGCTGACTGAAGTACAGGTTTCCCCACAGAGGGGCCCCTGCAGCTTGGCACTCACGCTGCATTTGGACTGTGTGTACTTAGTTGGAGAAGGGGTCAGGATTTCATACTGAGGTATGGAGCTTTTCAGCATATTTATTAGTTTCTTGTT
>VWZI01014736.1:79325-101357 GCA_013396835.1 Psilopogon haemacephalus
CAAGGGTGGTGAGACACTGGCACAGGTTGCCCAGGGAGGTTGTGGCTGCTCCCTCCCTGGAGGTTTTCAAGGCCAGGTTGGATGAGGCCTTGTGTGGCCTGTTCCAGTGGGAGGTGTCCCTGCCTATGGCACAGGGGGGTTGGAACTGGCTGAGCTTTGAGGTCCTTTCCAACCTAAACCATTCTGTGGTTCTATATTCTATGATATATAAGGAGCTTAGCAATCTACGTAAATATCTAAAGGGTGGAGGTCATGAGGATGAGGATGAGCTCTTTCCAGTGCTTGCCAGTGACAGGCCAAGGGGAAAGGGGTACACAGTGGAACACAGGAGGTTTCACTTGAATATAAGCAAAAATTTTGTTACTTGGAGGGTGCCAGAGAACTGCACCTGGTTACCCAGAGAGGTTGTGGAGTCTCTTTCTCAGGGAGCTATTAAAACCCACCTGAACTTTATCCTGTGCAACCTGATATAGGCAAATCTTCTTCAGCAGGGGCTTGATGATCTCCAGAGGTCCCTTCCAACCCCCCTGGGTTTCTGAGTTCCTGGAACCTGGCCAGGCAGTGGAGATCTGGCTCTATGTCATACCAGCAATATGTCTTGTTGCAGGAGATGCAGCTTCTTCTGGTCCTTTGAACAGAAAACTTCACTCTGGAATGGGCAGCTCATCTCCCCTGTCCCTCTCTGGTGAAAACTGTACCCATGTCTTCTATCTTAGCTGCCAATTCAGAGTCCTGCAGGTCACAGGCAGGTTTTGGATGGTAGGTGGCCATGCTGTGCTCCATGCTGACCTCAGCACTCTACACTTGTTGGAAGCAGGCTGTGAAGGACTGCAGCTGTAGGCAGACAGCCTTAACTCTGCATGCTGGCAGAGCTTAAGCAAGAATGTGCTCCACAGTGGAGGCCTTTTTATGGCTGTGCAGGCACTTGGGCAGCTTTAAGACCATGGGAAGGCATAACAGAAGTCCCCACTAAATGTGAGATACCTTCACGATAAGGCATTGCTGGTGACAGCTTTCTTCATCACTTGGTCCCAGGGTTTGTCTAGAGTGCATCCCTCTTGGGTGCTCTCAATCCTTCTCAACAAGATGGCAGCAAATTGGGTTTTTTTGGGGGGGTGGGGGTGGTGTGTAACTGAGTTCCCTTGTGCTACATTCAGCTGGAGCATTTTAATCAAGTTTGGGGATTCTGTTTCTAGGATGAAGCTTGAAATTGTGATCTATTTTCTTTGCAGTTCCTCCCTGTCCTTGGCAATCCCCTTGCTAGCATTAGATTAAAGTATTTGCCTTTCTGAATTGTAGCCTAAATGGTTACAGCTGTTGAATCATCCCAGGCTAATCAGGATGAATTATGGTATCTGATATTTGAACAGATTTAGCTCTCTCTTCACTTAGCTTCGTAAATCACTTCTCCTCTGTCTATACAACCTTTGACACCAAACCATGCTCAGGACATGCTCCTTGACGTGGTTGCCCCTCCCAGGCAGCTCACAAACAACCTGTCTGGGCAAGCCAGGTGGTGAGGTCAAGGTTGTGAGATGCCACCTGTTGGGTTGGTCTCCAGGATCACCTGGAGCCACCTTCCATGGTGCTGTGGGAACTGTGAAGCTGGTGCCATGGTCAGCCACAGGATGGGTCTCCAGTCTGTGATGGGATTAGGGAGGTCCAGTGACAGCAGCTAGGGTACAGGTCACCTAAAACATCCACACAGAGGAGGAAGGCTCAAGGGAATGGTCAGGCTCAGGTTTAGGTTGGAAGGGACCTCAAAGCTCAGCCAGTTCCAACTCCCCTGTGCCATAGGCAGGGACACTTCCCACTAGAACAGCTCACTCAAGGCCTCATCCAACCTGGCCTTCAACATCTCCAGGGAGGGAGCAGCCACAACCTCCCTGGGCAACCTGTGCCAGTGTGTCACCACCCTCACTGCAAACACTTCCTCCTGACATCCACTTCCAGTCTCCCCTCTGCCACTTCAAACCCATTCCTCCTCACCCTGTCATTACCAGACCTTGTCAATAGTCCCTCCCCAGCCCTCCTGTAGCCTCTTTCAGATCCTGCAAGGCCACTCCAAGGTCTCCTGGCAGCCTTCTCTTCTCCAGGCTGCAGAGCCCCAACTCTCTCAGCCTGTCCTCACAGCAGAGCTGCTGCAGCCCTCTCAGCATCTTGGTGGCCTCCTCTGGACTCACTCCACCAGTTCCATGTCCTGCTTGTGTTGGGGGCTGCAGAGCTGCAGACAGTGCTGCAGGTGGGGTGTGAGGAGAGCAGAGCCAAGGGGCACAATCCCCTCCCTTGCCCTGCTGCCCACAGCTGCTCTTGCTGCAGCCCAGCACACAGTTGCTGTCTGGGCTGCACTCACACTGCAGCCTCATCTTCAGCTTTGCACCAGCCCAGACCCCCAGGTCCTGTTCCTCAGGGCTGCTCTCAGCCATTCCCCACCCAGGCTGGAGCTGTGCTTGGGATTGCACCCACCCAGGTCTAACTCTTATACTGTCTCAGTAAACAAGTGAGTGGGGTAGAATCAAATTTTGTTTTTTTTTGCTTTCTCAGCCTACAATCTCTCATTCCAATCCCCCAACTAGCTGAAGCCAGCACACTGAGCCAATCTGATGCTTGGCACACCCTCGGAGTTTGCACTGCCTTGTTCTGCTGCTCTGTGTGATGGGCCAGAGCAGACTTCTCTGGTAGGAATGGAGCCCATCTGAAAACCAAAGCCCTGTCTGCTCAATCAACGTGGTCAGGCAGTAGCTGGAATTCCAGCAGCAGTGTGTGTGGTGTATGCAGAGTCTGTTTATCTTCAGAAAAGGATTTTGAAGCCAGAGCATGACTTTTAGAAGCACTGACATGCACCCTCCACCCATCCCTTCAAAAACTCTCACTTAAAACCCAAACCTTCCACCCTGGCCTGCATGAGAGATCTTGGCTGAAGGCCCAGCAGCCCTTGCAGTGTGCCTAAACCAGGCTTGGGTGGACCCTGCAATGGGATACAGCCTCTCTCTTTTCAGTGAAAAGGCAATGGCTTAAAGATAAGCAGTGAAAAAAGGACAGCAAAGGGAGAGGAGTGTGTCCAAGCTGATTGCTTGGGAGCTTGAAGAAGAGTAAGAGCTGGAGAGTGGAAAAAGTGAACCTTAGCTTTTCAGAGTGGTGAAGAAGGAATATACTGAGGAGATGGCTTTTTAGGCTCTCAGGGAGTGACAGGACTAGGGGGAATGGAGAAAAGTTGGAGGTGAGGAGATTCAGATTGGTTGTGAGGAGGAAGTTGTTGAGCATGAGAGTGGTGAGAGGCTGGAATGGGTTGCCCCTGCAGGGAGGTGTTTGGGGCCAGATCCCTGCAGCTGTTTGCAGCCAGGCTGGCAGAGGCTGTGGGCAGCCTGCTCTAGGGTAGAGTGTCCCTGGGCATGGCAGGGGGGTTGGAACTGACTGATCCTTGTGGTCCCTTCCAACACTGACTGATTCTATGACTCTATGATTCTATTCAAAGACAAAGTGTCCTCTGCCAGGTGTCAAACAGCTTCCACTCCCAGGAGCTTCCGTGGGAGAGGCAGTGTCCAGCAGGACTGTGAGCCAGCTGAAACACTTAGCTCATGTTCAATGATCACAGGCCAAGGACTGAGGTATTGTGACCATGCCTGATCTTGCTGTCTGAATGGAATTACATAGTGAGCAAGAGTGGAAGTAAGTAAGTAGCTGTTTGAAAGTGCTTGGGCCCCTCAGAAATGTGCTTGTGCCAGTCCCTGACACTGCTATCCAATGACACAGTCATAGAATCATAGAATAGTTGGGGTTGGAAGGGACACTAAAGATCATCTAGTTCCAACCCCACCCCCTGCTATGGGCAGGGACACCTCCCACTAGAACAAATTGCTCAAGCCTGGCCTGGAACACTTCCCAAAGAGGGAGCATCCACAACTTCCCTGGCCAAACTGTCCCAGTGTCTTACCACCCTCACTGCAAAGAATTTCTTCCTAATACCCAGACCTCTTGAATGCCATCATGGCCATCGAATCAGGAGCTTCAGAAGCCTCTTCAAATCAAGAGCATGACCCAAGAGATGCAAAGCCTGCTCCCAATGAAGCAGCACAGACAGGATTCTGGAGCTTGTACCTGCCAGAGGGTTACAGTCAGGGAACAGCAAGAACAGGATTGCCCCCTGAAGGAGAACAAACCAGTATCCAGGAAGGACTCACTTTTGAGCTCCCCAGTTCAAAAGCAACAGGGAAAGCAACTCAAAAGAGTCCAAGGGAGGGCTATGAAGATGATGAGGGGCTGGAGCACTGCCCTGTGAAGAGAGGCTGAGGGACCTGGGGCTATTTCGTCTGGTGAAGAGAAGACTTGGAGGGGATCTAATCAGTGTTTATAAATATCTGAGGGCTGGGGGTCAGGTGGAGGGGAACAATCTCTACTCAGTTTTGTCCTGTGATAGGACAAAGGGTAATGGATAAGAACTTCTTTACTGTAAGGGTCCTAGAGCACTGGCACAGGCTGCCCAGAGAGGTTGTGGAGTCTCCTTCTCTGAAGCCCTTCCAGCCCTGCCTGGATGTGTTCCTGTGTGACTTGAGCTAGATTGTATGGTCCTGCTCTGGCAGGGGGGTTGGACTCGATGATCTCTGGAGGTCCCAACCCCTAACATCTGTGATCCAACAAGAACAGGATTGCCCCCTCAGGCAGGACAAACCAGCAGCAAAAATTGACCCCAGTGCAAATGGCAGCAAGGCACCACCCCACAGGGGCTGAGTACAGCAGGTAGATCCAGGGATCATCCAAAAGCCCCAACACAAGTGATGAACCAGGGCCAGGGCCCACCCAGGGGCTCTAAATCTGCTGGGAAAGGAGATGGAGACAGGACTGGAGATAAAACTGTGATGTATGATGGAGGGGTCCACTCAGAATAGAAGCTACCCAGAGAGTAGGTGCAAGGTGCTTTGGGAAGGCAGGGCTGGAGACAGCCTAGCTCTGGACAGGACTGGGTGTCCATTCCAGAACTTACAGAGAGGTGTGGGTGAGTGTCTCAAGCGAGGCTAGCTGGGGTCATTAAGGCTTCCCAGTGCCCCTGAGGCACTCAGCAGTTACCTCACTTGACCCTAAGGCCAGCAGGAGGCATTTGAGTGCCCTTACTGAAAGATGTCACAAGCCAGCAGGAGGAGAGCCCAAGCAGGAAGCGCAAGCTATGGGCTTGGCTCTCCTTGTCCACAAGGACCAAACCCCTGAGCCCAGGCAGGCCAAATCCCATTTGTGAGCAGTCAGCCCAGCTGATACAGCTAAGGCTTCCCAATCCCCCTTGTCGACAGCTCATTGGCATCACTCCTGCCTGCCTCCAATTACCCAGGGGAGATTGCCGAGCCGGACTCTGGTCCCCCCCCTGAACAGGAGGTTCCCGATGAGCGGGCGCCTAATGAAGGGCTCAGCTTATAAACACTGGGCTAATCTTTCCCACATGTACACCTGAGGAATATCACCAGTGACAGCTGTTTAAATTTCCAGGGAAATTAATGGCTCCTAAAGAGGCCAGGCTTATCGAGGCTTTGACTGGGGCTGATAAGGACAACCACCGAGGGGCAAACTGTTTAGAATGGGCTCTGAGTGCCTCCTTCTATGGGTTCAGTTCGGGCACTTTTATTGAAGGGGTCCCTTTCATTTGTGTTTGTGCTGGCAGAGAGTGGAACAGCTTTGTTCCATCTCCCGATGGTATTAAGCTCCTGAGGCCTCTAATGAGCATCTCCTATCTCCAGGTCACAGGCAGTTTAAAGCGATTGGCCCGGGGTGGGGGCCAAGGTACCATGCGCTCAGCTGGGTCCTACCAGGCAGCTACACTGTGCCTGCCCCGGGCAGAGCTGACATCCTCAAGAGGCCCAGCCAGGAGACTGCTCAAATATTAACTTAGCTGAGGTGGGGCATTGGCTGCACTCACCCTGGGGAGGTTGAGGCATGGGAGGGAGGTGGTGGGAAGAAGGTGACACAGGTTTACCGTGAGACTATAGGATCAGAGAATCATGGAATGGTTTAGGTTGGGAGGGAGCTCAAAGCTCAGCCAGTTCCAACACCCCTGTGCCACAGGCAGGGACACCTCCCACTAGAACAGGTCATAGAATCACTGAATGGTTTAGGTTGGAAGGGACCTCAAAGCTCAGCCAGTTTCAACCCCCCTGTGCCATAGGCAGGGACACTTCCCACTAGAACAGGTTGCTCAAGGCCTCATCCAACCTGGTTCTCAACAGCTCCAGGGAGGTTGTGGAGCACGGAAGCAGAGAATGTGATCAAAGATCATTCTGTGCTTCTGTGACCCACAGACTCCCTGGGCAATCTGTGCCAGTGTCTCACCACCCTCACTGCAAAGAACTTCCTCCTAACATCCAGTTTCAGTCTCTCCTCTGCCAGTTTAAACCCATTTCTCCTCATCCTGTCGTTACAAGACCTTGTCAACAGTCCCACCCCAGCCTTCCTGTAGGCCTCTTCAGACACTGGAAGGCCACTCCAAGGTCTCCTCAAAGCCTTCTCTTCTCCAGGCTGCAGAGCCCCAACTCTGGTAGCCTGTCCTCATAGCAGAGCTGCTCCAGCACTCTTTCCCAACAGGCCACAAATGAAAAAAGGTCCTTCCTTCTGTCCTCTTGCCTGTGCACTAGGATGCAAAACTCCCATCAATCACCCTTCTTCCCCATGGAACGTGTGGCAGGACATCTTTCCAAGATGATGTGGCTCTGGAGCAGGTCCAGAGAAGGGCAATGAAGCTGGTGAGGGGTCTGGGGAACAGGGCTGGTAAGGAACAGCTGAAGGAACAGGGAGTGTTTAATCTGGAGAAGAGGAGGCTGAAGAGAGACCTCATTGCTCTCTACAACTGCCTGAAAGGAGGTTGCAGTGAGGTGGGGGTTGGACTCTTCTCTCAAGTAGCTAGAGATAGGACAGGAAGAAATGTCTTCAAGTTGCACCAGGGGAGATTTAGGTTGGACACTTGGGATGATTTTCTTTGCTGAAAAGAGTGGTGGGGCATTGGAACAGGCTGCCCAGGGAGGTGCTGGAGTCATCATCCCTGAAAGTGCTGAAAAAAACCAAGTAGCTATTGCACTTTGGGACATGTATAGTATGGTGGTGTTGGGCTGACAGTTGACTTATCTTAGAGGCCTCCTCCAACCTTAATGATTCCAGGACTTTTCAGAGCCTGCCTCTGTTTCACAGAAAAGTGCCATGAAGAAAGAGCACTACCACTGGCCTGTGAAAGCAGCATCATGGAAAGATCCTTGTTCAACTCAGGGGTCAAGAAAAAGAGATTGGCTACAGAAGTCATTCTCTTGAGGCTAAGAGCAATGCAATTCCCATGCAGAACTGGGTAGCTAGGGGAGGCTTTCAAAGTTCAAACTTCTCTTCCTGGTCAATGAGTGTTTCTCAAAGCAGCAAGGAATTAATTTAGACTCGAGACTACAAGCAAAACAAAAGGCTCAACCAACAGTTTAGAAATGTGATACTTCACTGAAGTGTCTGGCCACAGCAAGGGACCTGTTCCTCCTGCCACCCTGGGGGAAACCAGAATTGACTCAGCTGAAACAAATGGATGGAGCTGATGCTGAAAGTCAGGCTAGAGCCAATGGAACTGGGAGGAGCCTGACTTCTGTTTTATCTTAGCTTATGCTAATATGGATGTCTGACCCACTGCACTCAATTGCACCAACTCTGGATGTTTGTCACATGTTCTGCAAATCAGCTCCTTCCCAGTTTATACTCACAGATCTACATTGGCTCTGCCTGGTGGAAGCCTGGCCCAGCATTTGTGACTTCCAATTTCTCTGTCATTCATCATCAGAATTAGTCCAGGGCTTCACTTAGAGAATATTGGAGCCTCCCACGGCAGGATAAATCACTTCTGGATGGGTTATTTGTTGGGCTTTCTCTTGCTAGCACAGCACATTTTCCAGGAATAAATATGAAAGAGGAGTAAATCACTGCCCCTCTGATTGGATTTAATAAATAATGGGCCTCTTACAATCCAGCTTTCAGGCTAAAAGATGATCTACGTCTTCCCAGTGCACACAAACACACATCCATACCTACTTCATTCCCTCAGTCTTATTTTAGGAACCTGGCACGACTGGGGCTTTAATTCAGATGCTGAACAGCAGCCACGGAGAATGTTCTATGCTAACCATAACAATGTGATACCAGATTATGAAAGCAACTCAATTTCCAGGGCCCTTGGAATCTTTGTTAGCTCCAACTCCGACCTCTTGGTTTTTCACGAGGTGAACAACCCAAGAACAGCCTAAAGCAGGAGATGGTGGTGGCAGGTGCTAGGACTGCCTTGGTCAAGCTGTTTACAGCTTCCTGCTGGATTTGTCACAAAAGAAAATGGAAGTGTTATATTTTAAGGGTACTTCTGCTTCGGAAATTGGTCCCTCAGTGGCTAACACAGTCCTTTAAAATCAACCTTTAATGCCTCTCCCCTTAAGCAACAAGAGTGAGCGTGAAGAACACATTCACCACATTTAAGGCAGACGAGGGAAGTGCTGAAGCCTCGTAGAATGGATCAGGTCCTTTCCTCAGCTGCACCTTCTTCTTTCTTCCCACAAATCTTTCTTCTAATAGCCCATGTTTATTTTGAGCAAATAACCTGACCACTCCCCTGATCCAGGAAAGCCCAGAAGCTGGAGAGAACGGACTGACTGGTGGGAAAGGTATGGCAGAGATCCCCTGGCATAATGAGCAAGAGAGGAAGATGTGGGAAAAGAGAAGAACTTTGCTCCTCACCCATGGCTCTGCAGCCTTGCCACTGTCATCAGCCACGCACCAGCCCTGCTTTAATGCAGTTAGCTTTATCATACACCTACACACCACCCCAAGAATTTCTTGCTGCCTTCAGGGACCAGTGTTCAAATGAATCATAGAATCAGTCAGGGTAGGAAAAGACCACAAGGATCATCCACTTCCAACCCCACTGCCATGCCCAGGGACACCCTACCCTAGATTAGGCTGGACAGAGCCTCATCCAGCCTTTTCTTAAACATCTCCAGGGATGTGGCCCCAACCACCCACCCTGGGCAACCCATTCCAGGGCCTCACCACTCATGATGAAGAACTTCCTCCTCACAACCAGTCTAAATCTCCCCACCTCCAGCTTTGCTCCATTCCCCCTAGTCCTGTCACCACTGATAGCCTCAAAAGGTACCTCCCCAGATTTTCTGTAGGCCCCCTTCAGATCCTGGAAGGCCACAATAAGGTCACCTTGGAGCATCTGATGCCTGCATCTGATTCCCAAGGTAGCTTTAGCTGTGTCTGATTCACCAAGGTAGCTCTATCTAGTGAAATTTTTCCTATGGCAGAAACTCAAAAAACCCCAAACAAACAAACCCCAAATCCAGTTGTCCAGTTCTGGGCCCCTGAGTTTAAGAAAGACCTCAGGGAACTGCTTGAGAGAGTCCAGCGCAGAGCCATGGAAACGATGAAGGGAATGGAACATCTCTCTTACAAGGAGAGCCTGAGGGAGCTGGGGCTCTTTAGCTTGGAGAAGAAGAGCCTGAGAGGTGACCTCATTCATGTTTATAAAGATGTAAAGTATTAGTGCCAGGAGGCTGGAGCCAGGCTCTGCTGGGTGATGCCCAATGAAAAGGCAAGGGGCAATGAGGCATAGGAAGTTCCATGGAAACATGAAGAGGATTTTTTTTTTCCCTATGAGGGTGACAGAACACTGGAACAGGCTGCCCAGGGAGGTTGTGGAGTCTCCCTCTCTGGAGATATCCAAAACCCACCTGGATGCATTCCTGTGTGATCTGGCATAGGAGATCCTGCTCTGGCAGGGGGGTTGGACTGGATGAGCTTTTGAGGTCCCTTCCAGCCTTTAACATTCTGTGATTCCATGCAAACTAAACAACAACAAAACCCAACCAACCAACCAAAAAAACCAACCCCCCAAAAAAACCCAAGTGCCTGCTCTTCCTGGACCCCATAAAGGGCATAGATATGTGTGTGTGCGTAAAGGTCTTGACAAAATCTTTTCCTCGCAGGACTCAAAGTGCTCAGATGGGCTGAGCACGTACAAGACTCCGTGCAACAGTGCCACCTGATGGGCTTGCTCAAAAGGGTAAACAAGGTGACAAAGCAGCCTGCAGGACTGCAAAGCTACCTGCAGTCCTTTTCCAAACGATGGGGCTGCTGCTAGAACTGATGAGAAGAAGGTGCAGCTCACAGAGTTCCTATTTGCATGAGCCTGAGTCAAACTACGTTGTAAAATTAGGCTATTGTGTGTGTGTGTGTGTGTGTGTGTGTGTGTGTGTGTGTGTGTGTGTGTGTGTGTGTGTGTGTGTGTGTTTAATAAAGGTGATAGGGATAGGATAGAATGGAATGGAATGGAATGGAATAGAATAGAATAGAATAGAATAGAATGGCACGGGACGGGACGGGACGGGACGGGACGGGATGGAATAGAGTAGAATAGAATTGAATAAAGCCAGGTTGGAAGAGACCTCCAAGCTCATCCAGTCCAACCTATCTCCCAGCCCCATCCGATCAACTAGACCATGGCACTAAGTGCCCCATCCAGTCCTTTCTTGAACACCCCCAGGGATGGGGACTTCACCACCTCCCTGGGCAGCCCATTCTGATGGAGCAGCCCAGGCTGGCTCTGTGCTGGCTTTTGCAAAGGCAGCATCTTTTCGCTTCAAGAGGCTGTGGCCAGCCTGATCTAGGGTAGGGTGTCCCTGCCCATGGCAGAGGGGTTGGATCTTGATGATCCTTGTTGTCCCTTCCAACCCTGATTCATTCTATGATTCTAAGTAGCTTCTCATCTTGCCTTCTGCCTTTTAGAGCTCTTCTGCTCGATTTTATTTGCCACACAGGAAGGGTATAGAGGGAGAAAAACAAATTGAAAAAGCCCAGCCTTGTGTCCATGATTGAGTGTTTTCAATGTAGAGATTTCCCCATCGACCAGAAACTGAATCCACTTGTCTGTTGCCAGGGAAAAAGGGCAAAGATGTCATTTCTAAAGTGTGCAAAGACTTTGTGGTTCATTTCACAACAATATTTGTTGAACTTCCACAGCACACTTTTCAAAGGGAGCAAGACCAGGCTGTGTAAATCATGGTTTGCTAAACAGTACATCCTAATCCTTCCTAGTTTTTATTTCTCCGTGTCTTGCTGTGGGATTTACAGTGTTAGCTCATGGCAAACAAAAAACAAACAAACAAAATATATATATAAGAAAGAAAGAAAACCCCAGCAGATAAAGTTAATAATAATGGATATTTGGCTTACAAAGAGCTGCAAAGACTTGTGGTGAAGAAACAGAAGTGCCCAGAAGTGTCTAAATGTGGGGTTTTCATTCTTAGCATATCACTAAAGCACAGACTTTATTCAAATCAAATGAGATCCACCAGGAAAGACACAATTTTGCACTTAGAAAGGAGGAGCAGGATATAATGATACCTTTTCGAAGCTAAACCCCTTTTTTTGGGGGGGTGTTGGAACCCTTGCAACAATTTTTGCAACAGCACATGAAAGAAATGGAAAGAAATGGCTTCATTTAATCTAGTTTTTTATTCAAGACTTGATGGAAGTCTGAGCAACCTGATCTAGTTGGGGACATCCCTGCTGGCTGCAGGGGCAGGGGGGTTAGACTGGATGACCTTTAAAGGTCCTTCCCAACCCAACCCATTCTGTGACTCTGTGCTCTGATCTCTTTCACTCAGGAGATCAGAAGCAAGCACCAGAAAACATTTGCTTTCAGCTCATTTTTGCCCTGTTGCTGGAAGAGATTTTTTTTTTTCTGCTAGCCACATTCAATTCTTACAACACAAAGGGCTAAGCGCAGAGTAAACACCAAGCTCAGAACTCTCCAGATTATATCATCAAGTGTGTGCAATAAACTCCCCACCTCTCAGCACTGCAATGTTGGATTGTGTTCTTCAGAGCACTGCCTTGCACAAATTGAATGCCAAGTCATGCTCTCCTCAACCTAATTGCTTCCATGGCAAAACCCAGGGCAACCTCCAAACCCATGATCCTCTCTACTAAGAGATCACGATGGTGAAGTCTGTTGTAATCCCTCCTGTGAAACCACTGATGGCCTGACAGGCAAAAGAGACAGCTCACTTCTGGCTCAGTGCTGTTCATTTCAACTTTTCCTTCACAGAGTCATAGATCAGTCAGGGTTGGAAGGGTTGGAATTGGTCTGGCTGGCAAAGACCAAAAGATCATCAATTCCAACCATCAGCCTAAGACCATGGTGACTATTAAATGTGATAATCTGCTTAGAGAAGGAACAACTCAGCAGCATCAGCTTATGTCACTTCATAGAACCAGTCAGGGTTGGAAGGGACCACAAGGATCAGCCAGTCCCAACCCCCCTGCCATGCCCAGGGACACCCTACCCTAGAGCAGGCTGCCCACAGCCTCTGCCAGCCTGGCCAAAAACACCTCCAGAGATCTGGCCCCAAATACCCCCCTGCAGGGGCAACCCATTCCAGCCTCTCACCACTCTCATGCTCAACAACTTCCTCCGCACATCCAATCTGAATCTCCCCACTTCCAAATTTGCTCCATTCTACCTAGTCCTGTCATAGAATGTCAGGAGCTGGAAAGGACCTCATAAGCAAGCAGAAGGAGGCTGAGAGGCGACCTCATTGCTAGCTACAACTACCTGAAGGCAGGTTGTAGCCAGGTGGGCTTGGGCTCTTTTCCCAGGCAACCAGCAACAGAAGGAGGGGACACAGTCTCAAGGTTGGATGTTAGGAAGAAGTTCTTCCCACAGAGAGTGATTGGCATTGGAATGGGCTGCCCAGGGAGGTAATGGAATCCCCATCTCCGGAGGTGTTCAAGAAAAGACTGGATTGGGCACTTAATGCTACTGGCTGATAGGTTGGATTGGATGATCTTGGAGGTCTCTTACAACCTGGATCATTCTATTCTACCTCACCTAGAACAGATCACACAGGAATGCATCCAGATGGGTTTTGGATATCTCCAGAGAGGGAGACTCCACAGCTCCCTTGGGCAGCCTGTCCAATGTTCTGTCACTCTCACAGGGAAAAAAATCCTCCTCATGTTTAGAGCAAACTTCCTAAGCCTCTGTTTCCACCCATTGCCCTTTTCCTGTCATTGGGCATCACCCAGCAGAGCCTGGATCCAATGTCCTGGCACTCGCCTGCACATCTTTATCAACATTGATGAGATCACCTCTCAGTCTTCTCTTCTCCAAGTTCCCAGCCCCAGCTCCCTCACGCTCTGCTCATAACAGAGCTGTTCCATTCCCTTCAGCATCTTTGTGGCTCTGTGCTGGACTCTCTCAAGCAGTTCTATGTCCCCCTTGAACTGGGGGGCCCAGAACTGGACACAGTGCTACAGATGCAGCCTCAGCAGGGCAAAGTAGAGGGGCAGGAGAACCTCTCTCTACCTACTAACCACAGCCCTGCTAATCCACCCCAGAACGGCACTGGCCCTCCTGGCCACCAGGGCACATTGTTGGCTCACATTCAACCTCTTATCAGCTAGGAACCACTTCCTATTTTCTCTCTTATACAAAACAAATTAGAAGCACTTACATCATAATTTTGCACACCTGAATGCAAGCAGCAGCTTTGGGGTTTTTCAGCATTAGCATTCTCATGCCTTTTTCAAGGTGGCAGAAAAATGTGCATGGAGATGTTTGGGAACAGCTTTCCTCCTGTTTCAAAACTTCTCTTACAACAAAACAGAACCTGGAATGTTTTTTTTTTTTCTGGGAAGCTGAAACTTGCAGAGACCAACACTGAGTTGTGGGAATGTCTGGATTAGGAGATAGCACAACCTGCACTTAGAACTTAGGAAACTGCGTTCATTTCTGTTCCTCTCTATCCCAAATTCAGATGCTTTTAGCCATGCTTTGGCTATTCAGAATTATCTCATCTTAACCTAATACTATTGCTGCTGATTTCTGCCCTCATGAGGAATAAGGAGTGGATTTAATTATGGGTGAACTCTTTTGTACACATACATACAAGGTAAAAAAACATGGAAACTTATTCTAAATTGTATTTCTCCATAGTGAAAGTTGTGCCTGTAAAAATATAATAAGAGCTAAGTAAAATTAAAATTCACAGAATATTAAGGGCTGGAAGGGACCTTGAAAAATAATCTAGGCCAATCCCCTTGCCAGAGCTGCATCACCTTTTTTTTTTTTTCTTTTTTTCTTTTTTCTTATAGTTCAATTTTCATTTGTATTAATTCTTTTATCCCTCCATCTATTTCCTCCCCATCTTTCCCTTTTCCTCTTCATCTTATGTCTTATTCCCAGCTTCCTCTTTTAATCTCCCTCCTTTCAGCACTACCTCCCCTTTTGCATCCTACCTGCCCCTTTTCCACCCCATATCCAATTTTCCCCTTTTATACCCCAGAGCACCTGAGTCCTGTTGGAGTCATCTTCCACCCCAGGTGTGGCCACTTTGCCCTCCTTGCCCACTCTCCTTTTTGATCTGGGTTCTGTTGGAGTCTCCTCTCACCCCAGGTGTGGCCACTTTGCCCTCCTTGCCCACTCCCCTTTATAACCAGCCCCAGGAAGGCAGTAGCCTCAAGCTTGGCCAATGGGGTAGAGGGAGCCTTCTCCTGCTGTCACTGGTGAGTACTTCTGGTGCATACTGGGTGATTGGTGGAGGTGGTCTAGAGGCTGTAGGGCCTGCTTGGTTGTTCCCCCCCCTAGTTAGCTAGGACATATACTTGATGATCATTTTCATGTTACTACTAGGTGCTGGTTAGGTCTCTTGACTTAGCCTGAGCTATTCTCTGTTTAGTTGTTTTTTTTCTGCTTGCTTATGATGAGCTTAAGTACTTGGCTGAACTGGAAGCTCATCAGGAAGTAGTATTGTGCTGCCATAGAATTGTTTCAGTTGGAAGAGTCCTTGAAGGTCCACCTTTCAACCCAACATCACCATGGTTATTAAACCATGTCCCAAGTTGCTGTGGCCATTACATTCAAAAATCATATTCCTACCTTCATGGGAATGTCTTGGGGTATGTAATGCTACCAACCTTAGTTCAGTTGATGGGCTCCCACCTACCACTAACCCTTCCCACTGGGAACAAATGCCCAGAGGTATTTGTAAATCCAGAGCTGACTGAGAAGGCTAAATGCAAGAGGGACAATTAGTATTTTGCTAACTAGACCAGAATCATAGAATGGTCTAGGTTGGAAGAGACCTCAAAGATCATCCAGTTCCAACCCCCCTGTGCCATAGGCAGGGACACCTCCCACTAGATCAGGTCGCTCAAGACCTCATCCAGCCTGGCCTTGAACACATCCAGGGAGGGAGCAGACACAACCTCCCTGGGCAACCTGTTCCAGTGCCTCACCACCCTCACTCCCCTCAAATGCAAGAGGGACAGTTAGTGTTTTCTTAACCAGACCAGAATACTCCACTCAAATGGAAGAGAGACAATTAGTATTTTGCTAACTAGACCAGAATACTCCACTCAAATGGAAGAGAGACAATTAGTATTTTGCTAACCAGATCAGAATACTCCACTCAAATGCAAGAGGGACAATTAGTATTTTGCTAACTAGACCAGAATACTCCCCTCAAATGCAAGAGGGACAATTAGTATATTGCTAACCAGATCAGAATACTCTACTCAAATGGAAGAGGGACAATTAGTATTTTGCTAACTAGACCAGACCACTCCACTGGTGCCTGAGACAATTTGCTGCTGCACAAATTTCCCAGTTTAGAAAACAGGCAAAGAGTTGCCACTTTGGCAATGCAAAGGTAGCTTTAGTATCTTTGCCTTGAGGCCTTCCTCCCATCCAGCTCTTTGTGGTGCCATCTGCCTTTGCTCAGCAGACACCATGCCCAGTCCCACCACCTTATTAGTGAGAGACTGGGGAGGGGAAAAAGAAGGTCCTCAACATATACTCAGCTCAGCAACGCCCTGTTTACAGCAGAAAAGCTTTAATTTCAGCATTTCCAACTTGAAGTGCTGTTTGGAAACATTTAGCCCATAAAAAGTCTTCCAGTTCAAGCTTTGGCCTCGCTGTGACCTGAACATTTTGTTAACAGAGTGCCCCGTTAATGTTTTGACCAAAAGAACTAATGCACTTGGGGGCTGGCCCTCTTGCCAAAGCGGTGCTTGCTCCTAAAAAGGGAAAGTTTTAATTCCCTTTTGCGAAGGCGCTGCTTTGCTCCTCGCTATATATGGAAATGTCATCAATCAGCCCTGGAATCGGAGCGTTTTAGCAGCTCCTGTTCCTGAGCTCCCCCCCGAGGCGTCTCACCGTGCGGTGCAAGCCTTTGGCTGGGATGGAATCACAGAACCTCAGAGGTCGGAAGGGACGTCCGGAGATCAGCCAGTCCAAGCCCCCTGCCAAAGCAGGATCGCCCAGGGTAGTCCGCACAGGAAGGTGTCCAGGCAGGTTTTGAAAGTCTGCACAACCTCTCTGGGCAGCCTGCTCCAGGGCTTTGTCACACAATCGCAGAAACATGCAGGTTGGCAAAGCCCCTCAGGATCACCAAGTCCAACCTGGAAGCCTACAAGATTCACCTTAAACTATATCCCTAAGCACCACATTCAAACCACCTCTACACACATCCAGGATGGGTGACTCCACCACCTCCCTGGGCAGCTCATTCCAGTGCCTGACCACTCTCTCTGTGAAAAACTTTTTCCTAATGTCCAATCTAAACCTGCCCAGCTTCAGCTTGAGGCCATTTCCCCTTGTTCTGTCTCCAATTTCCTATGAGCAGAGCCCAGCAGCAGCCTCTCCACAATGTCCCTTCAGGTAGCTGTAGACAGTCATGTTACCCTCACTGCAAAGAAGCTTCTCCTCTTGTTGAGGTGGAACCTTCCCTGTTCCAGTTTGTAGCTGTTGCTCTTCGTTTTATTGATGCTGACCACACAAAAAAGGTTGTCCCCAGCCACTTGACACCCACCCCTCAGATATTTGTGCACATGGATGAGATTTCCTCTCAGCCTTCTTTACTCCAGGCTATGTCTGTTTGCAGCAGTCTGGTGTAAGGTAACAATACATGAACATGAGCCAGCACATGTGAAGGTGGCCAGGAAGGCCAACAGCATCATGACCTTTATCAGAAATACGGCAACCAGCAGGATCAGGGTTCTGGGCAGCCTGATCTAGCTGAAGATATATCTGCTTGCTGAAGAGGGGGTTGGACTGAGCTTTGGAGGTCCCTTCCAACCCAGACCATTCTATGATTGTGTTTCTCCCACTGTACTCAGCACTTGTGAGGCCACACTTTGAGTTCTGGGTTCAGTCTTGGGTCCCTCACTCCAAGAAGGACATGGAGATGCTGGAATGGGTCCAGAGAAGGGCAACAAAACTGGTGAAGGGTCTAGAGAACAGGTCTGGTGAAGACTGGCTAAGGGAACTGGGATAATGTAATTTGAAGAAAAGGCTGAAGGGAGACCTCATAGCTCTCTACAGCTCCCTGAAAGGAGACTGGAGCCAGGTGGGGCTTGGACTTCTCTCCCAAGTAACTCACCATAGTGTGGGAGGAAATAGGTTAGATTGTGCCAGGGGAGGTTTAGACTGGATATTAGGAAAATCTATACAGATAAGAGTGGTGAGACATTGGAACACGCTGCCCAGGCAGGTGGTAGAGTCACCTGGAGGTGTTCAAGAAGCATGTAGATGTGGTGCTTCAAGATATAGTTTAGTGCTCATGGTAGTTGGGTTACAGTTGGACTTGATCTTAAGGATCTTAATGATTCTATGACTCTAAAGAAAGGTGATAAATCAGTAAGCTCCTATTAGACAAATCACAGCCAAGCCCAAGTGCACCAGCCACTTGACTGCAATTCAGCTGCATCTTTTCACTTTTGGGGAAGCTTTGGTCAAGATTAAAAAGTGACCTATGCTCTGCATGTTTTACAACAGTCCTGTGAGCTCCCTTCGGTTTGCTGTGGAGCCCAGCAAACATTTCTTGTTCTTTTTATTCTTCCTTTGCCAGGCATCTAACTCACTGCTGTCTCCTTCATGTGGGACTAACAAGGTCCTTTCAGAAGTGCATTTTAGGAACTCAAACCAGTCGTAGTTGATTAGGTTCAGATGCAAGAAGAGGGATTTTACAAGCTGAAAAGTTCTCATGGAAGAAAATATCAATCAAGGAGACAGGATGCGGGGTGAGGGGGTTGGGGAGAGAGTGAGAGAGGATAATAAATAGGAGGTTTTGTGGCTTCCTCAAATACTGCCAGCTAAATGCAGGACCGCAGAGACCTTGTCAAAATTAGCAGTCAACATGATGTAAGTGTGTAGGATAAAATCTGTTTTGCTGGTGAGGAAAAGACGACTATTGTAACTCATTTAGCTACAGGATATTGCTTCTGACACTTCGTCAGCATGTTCTTATTAATACCGAGGCCGAGCATTATTTGTGTCAAAATTGTCACTTCCCAGCCAGCTTCGGTTTCTCAGTAATCTGCAGACTTACGCAGTTGTTTTTATTTGGGGGTTCAAACTCCAGTTTGTGCCAGAGTGAAATTGGCAGATAAACAGAAGAAACAGAAACCCTTCCACCGAGCTCAAACTCTTGGGCCAGGAATCTTAAATTTGGGGTGTCTGAAGTAGGAAGCCTGATGATGGATAAGGGACAGTTCACCTTCTTAAGAAGGGGGGGAAAAAAAAAAGGAAGAGGCATCCGGATCATGGAATGGACTTTGGAAAAGTCTTTACCTGCTTTTGCAGTGCTCCATTCCTACAAGAGGAACTGCATGGTTCAGCAAGTCCAGCTATTTAAAATGCTTACATGAAACACAGACTATCATGAGGTACAGTAGGCAGAGAGAAAGCTGCAGGAGAACAGTTAAATGTGTTTGAGAATTAAGGATGTAAAGCTGCAGGAGAACAATATTAAATGCATTTGCAATTTAAGGATGTAAAGGTGCAGGAGAACAATTACATGTGCTTGAGATTTAAGGATGTAAAGCTGTAGGAGAACAATATTAAATGCATTTGCAATTTAAGGATGTAAAGGTGCAGAAGAACAATTAAATGAGTTTGAGTTTTAAGGATGTAAAGCTGTATAAGAACAGTTAAATGTGCTTGAGTTTGAAGCTGATCTCTATTTACCCAGGTCTTGGGGAAATCAACTTCAGTGAGCAGTTCTTCATGACCACTCTTGGTGATGGAAAGCAGAAAGTTCTTATTAAGTCAGCAGACAATAGGAAAAAGTGGAGCTTCAGACATGCCAGAGAGCTCAGAATGATCCTGAGAACTGAAGCTACATTTAAAAAAAATAGGATCACATCCCCCAAGGAAGAGCAGGAAGCACTACAAGTATCCAAGAGGAATCAGCTTCTCAGATGAAGGGTGGAGAGCAGCTGGTTAGGTGGACAAGGATGGAAGAGGATCCCATGGTTATAAAGCACTGCTGGCTGAGCAAAAATCAGCCATGGCATCCTGCCCTGGACAAGCCAAACACCAAGCTAGGGTTTATAAACAGGAGAAAAGACCTGCACGAGCCTCTGTGCTGCTCAGAAAATAAAACCTGCTGTTCTGCTCTAGACAGTGTTGGTGTGCCCACTTCTCATTCCACCCTAGCTCTATTTCCTAGGATGATTGCTACTCAAGGCTTTGCAATACATCCTTCAGAGAACATGGAGCCAACCCACAGGGGTGATGATACCTGAAGGGGGCTACAGGAAAGCTGGAGAGGGGCTTTTTATGAAGGCCTGAAGTGATAGGACATGGCTTTGAGCTGGAAGAGAGGAAATTGAGCCTGGAAATTATGAAGAAATTCTCTACAGTGAAGGTGGCGAGACTGGAACAGGCTGCCCAGGTAGGTTGTGGATGCCTCTTCCTCCCTGGAGGTGTTCAAGGCTAGGCTGGATGGGACACTGAGCAACCTGCTCTAGCAGAAGGTGTCCCTGCCCATGGCAGGGTGTTGGAACGAGATGGTCTTTAAGGTCTTTTCCAGCTAAACCCATTTTTTGATATGTAGGATAAGTGAAACTTCTGTGGTTCCTCCATCCCCCATGGCTGTGCTCTACCCAGTGCCACGTGCTGGGGCCTGGGCTGCTCATTTTGCACAGCTTCTTTTGCCATCTTCCTTTGAGAAGGTGGGCTCAAACCCCACCTCTAACAATAGTTCTGAAGTGTTTGGCTTCTGAATTTCTCCTGCCCTCCAGCCTCACCTCAAAGTCCTTCAGTCCCATCCCACTTTTATTGTCTGCGCCTCGGCTGCTCCGCAGCACCACCAGCCCAAACAGCTGTGGGATGGGAGGGAGGGATAAAGGTCAGGTGTCCGAGTACTGCACATAGCTCACTGAGGGGGATGAAGAGCTGTTGAATTCATGATTTTTAGTTGAGCTCAGGCCAGTCAGTAAACATCCTTATTCTGAAAAATATCTCGCACAGCTATCAAAACCTCGACATTTGTTCTGTCGGCTTTTATAAACCCCTGCCTTAGAGTTTGCTTTCTCTCATTTGTGGGCTGATGAGAACGAAGACATTTGACTTGGTTTGACTTGAGCTGGCTTAATTTTTCTTCATTCTGTAAACTGCATGCCCTTCAGAGAGCAGAAACTGGTTAGTCACAGATGAATTATCACAGACTGCACAGGGAAAGGCTTTGGGAGCAAAAGTAGTCGCTGCTCAAGTCCAGTATTCCTTTTTGCCTACAAAAGACTTTAACACTCTGATATTTCTATTGCAAGCTCCTAACCCTGGTTTCAGTTCCACCTTCCAGACAACACACCACCTCCCTCAAGTGGTCAGTGGTATGAGAATTGTTTTCTCTGCTTCCAGGGCTGGGTTTTGGCGCTGCCCAAAGAATGCACGGGAGGACGCGCTTTTTAACGGCGACGTTAACGGAGCAAGTTGCAACCACTCTGCAGACAGAAAAATAAGGTAGGAGGAGATGACAATCCCACAGACACAAATACTTAGCTGGCATCACTTGGGCACTGTAGGCTTGTGAGGAGAAAACTGAAATAGCTGCTGCGCTCCAACTGCTTTGTGCCTGCAGTTCCAGGCATTTGGTTGTGGTTGCTGCTGTGCCAGGGACTGTAAGAACATCAACTAACCAGAACTGGAGGAGCAGCACTGCTAATGCTGATGCCTTGCTCACAGCCTCGTTGGAATAATTGCAGATTTTCTTCTTTTGTTCAAAATGTTTCCCATTTAGTAATTTGCTGACTAAATATGTGACAGAAGACTGGCACAGGCTGCCCAGGGGAGCGTGGAGGTCTCAGTTGAAGCCAAAACCTATGCAGAGTCTCAGGCTGGTTTGAACTAATTGGAGAATTTGAATGAGGAAATAGACTATTGGCTGAGAGAGGAAAACACAGGATGGCACTGCACCTAGAGCTTTACTGAGAAAGGAAAAAAAAAACCAAACTTGTTTTAAAAGTGTAACCCAAACACAGAGAAGGCAGAAGGCTTCAGACCTTGCTGGGCTGTGGCTGCTTCTCTTGCACGGTTCCTTTTGTCTCTGCCTTTTGTAGCTGATTCTTAATAATTCTACTAACTTCTTTCCTACTACTAATCCTCCCCTGGCCAACCTACCTCAGCTTATCTGCAGCATCAGCAGGTGGTGAGATAAGATTGGGGAAGGGGGGAAAGGTGGTAGGGGTGGTTGGTTACCCCTCTTGGGGATTTTGGTCTCTGGGAGGGCTGTGGTGTTTCTGTATTACCTTTTTCACTATATATATCTGTAAATATCTGTTACACATTGTAAATATCTGCTTGGATATTGAGCATTGCTGTAAATATAAAGCTTCATTTATCAATGTCCAGTGTTCTGAGTCCTAGCTGGGGTTTATATCAAAAGGTGGGGGGCAGGGAACTGCTAAACCACCACTTATGTTCATATCTAAGTTCTGTGCTCTTGCTAGGGGCAGTCTTCTGTGCTGGGCTGTGATGTTTGTGCTTCTTTTGCAGGGTAAAACTGCAGTCAGGTCGTTGGGACCAATTCTTTCAACAAAAGCCTGCGAATTAAAGCAATCCTGCCCAGCCTCCCCCTTGGCATTAATGAAGTGCCAGAGGAAGGAAGCCTTCAGCATTTCTTTTCCTCTCAGAGCATCCAATATCCCACACCACAGCCGGTGGAAAAATGGTAACACATTTCCTGACCAAAA
>VWZI01014736.1:101407-114925 GCA_013396835.1 Psilopogon haemacephalus
AAGGAAGGAGAAAGAGAGAACATATTTATGCTTTCAACACCTTTCAGACAGACTGCAAAAGGAACCTCGTGCTTCCAACTTTTGTGATAATGTCCTCTGCATAGTGGGAAGAAATACGGGTGGTATGAAAACAAGGTCCTTCTGGCTAAGGCTGAGGGAGCTGGGGCTCTTTGGTCTGATGTGCTGGGTTGAGGAGAATTGGAATATTTTAATGAGAAAAATGAGATGATAGGCTGTGGAAAGAAAACACTGCTGGTGGCCACTTAACTCATAGGTTTGCTGAGATGTAATAAAGCAAGGACACAAACATCGGTAAGACAGAATCACCCTGGTCTGAGCTCTGGCTGTTGGTCTCCCTCTCTTTGGTTGGGTTACACAGATCCAGCTGGAAGCCAATCAATTCTGCTTCTAACCTCCCTGGCTGATCTTCCTAATTCGCCATACATGTAAGGCAGATCCTGGGATAAGATTGGGAGGTGGGGTGGAAGGGTGGTTGGGAACCCCTCTAGGGGACTCGGATTCCTGGGAGGGGTTACTGTGTTTCTGTGTTACCTTTTAAATGTATATAGCTGTAAATATTTGTAATCTATTGTANAGGAGCAATGGATGGAAGCTGCAGCACAGGATGTTCCACCTCAATGTAAGGAAGAACTTCTTGACTGTAAGGGTGACAGAGCACTAGAGCAGGCTGCCCAGAGAGGTTGTAGTCTTCTCTCAAGACTTTTGAGACCCATCTGGATATGTTTCTATGTGACCTGAGCTAGATTCTCTGGTCCTGCTCTGGCAGGGGGGTTGGACTCAATTATGTCCAGAGGTCACTTCCAACCCCTAACATCCTGTGGTCCTGTGACTGCTACTGGTCTCTAAAAGAACCAATCAAAGCAGACTGTGCACAACTTGCAGGTGGTGTGCCAGAAGCATGGCTGAGGACAGCAGCCCTTGACTTGTGCAGATGCGAGGAGATGCGGAAGAAGATACCCTCAGGTAACTTCCAAGGTCATCATTGCTAACTTTAGGTGATTGATCTACAGCCACATCCCCACAGAAGTTGTCTCCTACCTTTACTTGGTGTAGACCTCCCACCTGGGATCTGCCTTTCCTTCACTCTGGAGTCTGAGAAGCCTCTAGAAAGAGAAGCAGTTCTTTGGCATTAGCTGCAAGGCAAACCAAACTCCCACCTCTGAGTATCCCTGCAGTTTAGAATTGCTTGAAATTCAAACTCACACCTAGACCCAAATTTGGCTGTTTGAGGTCATCTTTACACATTTCTGTTTTAAAAAAATCATAGAATGGTTTAGGATGGAAGGGACTTCGAAGCTCAGCCAGTTCCAGCCCCCTGTGCCACAGGCAGGGACACCTCCCACTAGATCAGGTCACTCAAGACCTCATCCAGCCTGGCCTTGAACACCTCCAGGGAGGGAGCAGCCACAACCTCCCTGGGCAACCTGTTCCAATGTCTCACCACCCTCACCGTGAAGAACTTCCCCCTAACATCCTGTTTAAGTCTCCCCTCTGCCAGTTTGAACCCATTCCCCCTCATCCTGTCATTACACGACCTTGTGAACAGTCCCTCCCCAGCCCTCCTGTAGGCCCCCTTCAGACACTGGAAGGTTACTCTAAGGTCTCCTTGAAGCCTTCTGTTCTCCAGGCTGAAAAGTCCCAATTCCCTCAGCCTATCCTCCTAGCAGAGGTGCTGCAGCCCTCTGATCATCTTTGTGCCCCTCCTCTGGACTCTCTCCAGCAGTTCCATGTCCTTATTGTGCTGGGGACTCCAGAACTGCACACAGTACTCCAGGTGGGGTTTGACAAGAGCAGAGTAAAGGGAGAGAATCACCTCCCTTGTCATGCTGGCCATGCTTCTCTTAATCCAGCCCAGGACATGGTTGGCTGTAGCATTGTCTGATTTCTTCCCCCCAGCCTCTTCTGCTTCAGCCTTCTGGGTCCTGGTCAGATTGGCTTACAGGAGGCTCTACTAACCCACCATACACATCCCATTCCCTCTGCTCTTCACTTCATAATCTTCCAGAGCTGAAATTCAAGATTGCCTGCTAATTGTAACAGGACAGCTTCTCAGACAGATGACTTTCCAAGTAACCTTCTCATTCCACTCATAGTCAGGGAATTAAACCGTGTGCCAGAGCCTTATGCGATGACGGATGAAGGCCAACATCACAATTTATGTTTGTGACCTGGCACACAGATGGAAACACAGAGTATGATTCAGTGGTTTTTTTTGCAGCCTTAATCCCTACTCAAGAGCAGCTCTGCCAAGGTAAACCTGACATTTTAAATGGAACTGCTCTGCATACACTGCATGGAACCTGAGAGCCCCCCCAGCCGCCTCCCCGCTTTTGTGCTGTGGTTTCCTTCTGAGACGTAGCTACTGCCTGACAGGGCAGAGTAAGTGTGCAGTCTGGGCTCCCCTGGCCTAGTAGTGTTTGGTCTGCTTCAGCAAAGGGCAGTGGCCAGCAGAGCATGCAAAAGGAGGGAGACAAATGTTATTTGAACAGGTCCCTTCCTAAGGCTGGGAAGAGGAGCAAAAAAAAAAAAAAAAAAGAAGGCTGGATCCTGCTTTCCTTCCCCACCCAGGCAACTCCCAGGCAAAGACATCCAAATTAGGCCCCACGTTTGCAATAACATCACATTTCCTGCTAAATCAATCATTCATCTGCAGAGCTGGGACAGGCAATGCATCTCATCACTATGTCCTCAACTCAAAATAAGGCTTTAGCAGTGGGAGCAGTTTCCTCTTTCCCCTCACCGCTGCTGCCTTTGTGCTCATTCCAGAAACCCAAAACACTGACAGCTCTAAAAAGAGAGGAAAAAAAAGGAAGAAGGGAAGGATTTTGAGTGACTTAGTGCTTGTTATAGCACCAACCTAGCACAAAAAGGTAGCATCTGCTTAAGTATACAGGTAGCTAAAGTCAATGAGGTTTATCACAGAATGTCAGGGGCTGGAAGGGACCTCAAAAGCTCATCCAGTCCAACATCTTTTGAATAGCTCCAGAGAGGGAATGGAGCAAAGCTGGAGATGGGAAGATTCAGACTGGATATGAGGAGGAAATTGTTGAGCGTGAGAGTGGTTAGAGGCTGGAATGGGTTGCCCCTGCAGGGAGGTGTTGGGGGCCACATCCCTGGAGGTGTTTAAGGGCAGGCTGGATGAGTCTGTGGGCAGCCTGATCTAGGGTAGGGTGTCCCTGGTCATGGCAGGGGGGTTGGAACTGGCTGATCCTTGTGGTCCCTTCCAACCCTGACTGATTCTGTGATGCTATACCTGAGTATTAAGAGGTGTGACTGAATTAGGACACCTTCAGCTCACTACTCCCTTTAACATTTCTGCAAACATTAAAAAAAAAAAAAAAAAACAAACCAAAAACAAAAGAAACCAGACCCAACCCCAAGCTTAAAATACATCCTAAGACAGGAAGATTATTTTAGTTGGCTATACTGTAGTATAAATTTTCTAAACACTAAACCAGAAGATTTTAAGATTAAGATTAGCAACTTGTTACAACTGACTGCTTAGTGACTCTAGAGGCACATTACACATCATAATATTTAGGAGCAGCTGAAGGCATTTTTTTGATTGCTGCAGGAACCCAGAAGATTCACTTGTCACTTCTAATTTATTTTTTTAAAACTTCTAAGTGAAGGGGAAGAAGAAAGTTTTAACCAGAAGGCCTGCCAATATTCAGACAAGGAGAAATGGAAGCATAGGAGTGGAAATCTGAAGCCACATATGCATAGTCACGGGAAGGGGTTGGCACAGGGACACAGGTTTCCAAAGCACGTTGCTGCCTCTGCAGAAACCAAGAGCAGCTCTCGCGTGGGCTCCTGAGGGGCTTCAAACAGTGTCGGCTACTTGCAAGGACCTGAGCGCTTCAGGATGGTGTCACAGAATGGTGGGGGTTGGAAGGGACCTCTGGAGGTCACAGAATCCTAGAAACATCCTGGTTGGAAGTGATCCCCAGGATCGCCAAGTCCAACCATTACACCTACTCTACAAACTTCACCCTTAAATCATAGCCTCAAGCACCACATCCAAACCACCTTTAAACACATCCAGGGTTGGTGACTTCACCACCTCCCTGAGCAGCTCATTCCAGTGCCTGACCACTCTTGCTGGGAAAAAAGTGTTTCCTAATATTCAGTCTAAACCCAACTGGTGGCAGCTTGAGGCCATCCCCTCTTGTTCTGTCACTGTTTACCTGTGAGAAGAGCCTAGCAGCAGCCTCTCCATATCCAGAGCGCAATGAAGTCTGCCCTCAGCCTTCTCTTTTTCACACTAACCATCCCCAGCTCACTCAGTTGCTCCTCATCAAATCTATTCTCCAGCCCTTCCCCAGCTTCCTTGCCCTGCTCTGCACTGCCTCCAGCACCTCCACATCCTTCTTGTAATGAGGGTCCAAAAACTGAGCACAGCATTTCAGGTGTGGCCTCGCCAGAGCCCAGTACAAGGGCACACCTTTCACCTGAAGTCCTTGTCCCTTCTCCCAGGACTGTTACTGATTTTCTTTAACCCACTACTAGTCCAGTGACAAAGTGAAGGGGAGATGCAAATCCATCCCAAGAAGCAGAGCCCAACTACCAGCTTCCTCCCTTCACAGGCAAGCAATTAGCAGCTGAAGTCACCACATCTTTTGCTGCTGCTTCCTGCAATTCACCTTCAAGAGGAGTTGCTTTTGAGAGGATGTGATGGTTCAGGTGTCACCTCCCCACCCCATTTCAATTCAGCCAGCTGGAAATTAAGGAATGAAGCATTATAGTCACAGCTTAGCACAAGATACAAGCAGAGATCTACAATATATTACAAATACTGAATGAGGCCTTGAGCAAGCTGTGCTGGTCAGAGGTGTCCCTGAGTTGTCCCTGCCCATGGCAGGGTCTTGGAGCTGGATGATCTTGAAGGTCCCTTCCAAGCCGACCCATTCTGTGAGTCTGTGAATATTTACAGCTACATACAGTAAAAATACAGAAACACCACACCCCTCCTAGAAATCAGAGTGCCCAAGAGGGGTTCCCAACCACCCTTCCACTTTCTTCCCACCCTCTAATCTTATCCTAGAATCTGCCTTATGTGCAAGGAAAGATCAGCCAGGGGAGTTAGAAGCAGAATGGATTAGTTGGGTTACACAGATCCATGTAGACGCCAAGGAGAGAGAGCTCAGACTCTGCAGACAGAGAGCGACTCACTCTGCCTTATCTATGTTTTATGTCTTTGCTTTATTACATCTCAATAAATCTATGAGTGAAGTGCACATCCCCCGTGTTTTCTTTTTTGCAGCCTATCATCTAATTTTTCTCATTAAAATATTCCACTTAGCCTCAAACCAGCACCAGGAGTACACTATGGCCTTGCAGCTCAATTACTTCTTTGAAGTGAGAAGTTTTGCTCCTTGTCCAGCTGAGTGGACTCAGCATTCAAGGCATCCCAGTGGCCATGGAGCACTGTGAGGTGCTGTGTGAGAGGAGTGCATCCCTGCTCCTCTCCTCCAAGAAGCACCAGACCTCAGAAGAAAGCTGTGTAGATGAGGCAGAGGCTAGAACCCAGCATCTCCAACAGCTCTGCTGTATTCTGAGTGGAAGCACCAAGTGCCTAAATTAGATGAGGCAGAGGCTAGCAGCCAGCACCTCCAAAAGCTCTGCTGTATTCTGAGTGGAAGCACCAAGCACTAAATTAGGTGGCCTGGCTGACCATAAGAGATGGCACTGAATGGGATGAGGACTCAATGCAGATGAAGACTGCATCTCAGTGGTGTCCAGAGACAGGACAAGGGGAAATGGACACAATCTGGAGGTTCCACCTAAACAGGAGGAATAAATTCCTCACTGTGAGGGTGGCAAAACATTGGACCGGGCTGCTCAGAGGGATTTTGGACTCTCCATCTCTGGGGAGGTGGGGGGGGGAGCATTCCAAATTCACCTGAACATACTCCTGTGTGGTTTACTCTAGGTGATCCTGCTGCAGCAGGGGGCGTTGGACAGGATGATCTTCAGAGGTCACTTACAACCTCCACTATCCTCTCTGTGAATTCCCCCAGTGCTGGCTTGTGGATATTTGTGTTTGAAGAAGCATCTCCCAGTCCACTCAGGTAATGTCAGGAGAAGACCCTCAGGCACTCAGCCACAGTGCAACCATCCAGGCAGGCTGCTATAAGCTTTTGGTTTCTGCTAACAGAAACCAGATGTTGGCACGAGCTGGATTTCTGAGTTTGCTTAACTCCTTGGAGCATCATTTCAGAATAAACACCAGAGATCCTTTCTCACAGCTCTCTTTTCCCTTGGATCAGGCTTACCTCAGCTGAACAGGTTATTTATTGTCCAGTGGGGAACGTCAGTCACACAGCATCCCTTGAAAGCTCAGAGGGAGGAGGGTTAAGAAAACCAGAGTGACATTTTCCAGGCAAAAATGCCTTTTTTTTTTCAACCCTTCATTTGATCTGCTGCAGTGGTTTGCTACTGTCAGCTATAGAACCATTGATCTGTTTAAGCAGACCAGGGAAACCTCCCCTGCCCCTCACCCAGTGTTGAGCATAGTAAGATAAATGTAAATTTAATGTGCAGCTCATTGAAAATCAGGGTAGGAATTTAGGCGAAGAATAACATAGTTCTGTTCTCCCTCCTGATTTATATATAGCAGGAGGAATAGATCCTTGGAGAAGCACTTGAGAGAAGGTGTACCTAGGGAAGAGAAGCCAACATCTGGCCTGTCCCACTTGTATTGAGAGAGTACACAACAACAACAACAAGGGATTTTTAACACTGTCTAGAGCAGCTCTATGTAATTCCACAACTAGAATAAAGTGCTGTGAGTTCTGCCATCACAAATGGATGAGGAGAGACTGAAGGAGTTGGGGCTGTTCAGTCTGGAGAGCAGAAGGCTTCCAGGGGACCTTATTGTGACCTTTCAGCATCTTAAGGGGGGCTAGGAGAAAGCTGGGGAGGAACTTTTTAGGCTATCAGGGAGTGATAGGAGTGGGGGAAATGGAACAAAGCTGGAAATTGGTAGATTCAGATTGGATGTTAGGAAGAAGTTCTTCACCATGAGAGTCGTGAGACAATAGAACAGGTTGCCCAGGGAGGTGGTTGAAGCCCCATCACTGGAAGTGTTGAAGTCCAGGCTGGATGAGGCTCTGGACAGCCTGATCTAATGTGAGGTGTCCCTGCCCATGGCAGGGGGGTTGGAACTGGCTGATCCTTGTGCTCCCTTCCAACCTTAACTGATTCTATGATTAAAATTCTTGAGTGAAAAGGTTCTGAAAGACTAGAAACAGGCTTCCTGAGGAAGTGGTCAAATCCCCATCCCTGGAGGTGTTCATAGAATCATAGAATCATAGAATGGTTTAGGCTGGAAGAGACCTCAAAGATCATCCAGTTCCAACCCCCCTGTGCCATAGGCAGGGACACCTCCCACTAGAACAGGTCACTCAAGACCTCGTCCAGCCTGGCCTTGAACACCTTCAGGGAGGGAGCAGCCACAACCTCCCTGGGCAACCTGTTCCACTGTCTCACCACCCTCACTGTGAAGAACTTTCTCCTAACATCCTGTTTAAATCTCCCCGCTGCCAGTTTGAATCTCCCCTCTGCTCCTGTTCCAAGGAGGCAGAGATGTGGTCCTGAGGGCCACAGTTTAGCAGCAGCCTTGGTAAAGTTAGAGAATGATCTTAGAGGTCTTTTCCTACTGAAACGGTTCTGGGATTATGTAATTTAGAGTTTCCCCAGATGCTCAGTGCAGAGTTCTGCACCAAGCATGCTGCTGCCTGGCTCACCCCAAGGACATGAGTGGAGCAGTGGGCAGAGGTGACTTGGTGGTTTTTACTTAAACTGGTCAATAGGACCAAAGAGTGTGTAAGAGTTTCAACTGTCCACACTGCAACTGTCTCTTCCCATGTAAACTTTGAGTGTTGCACCTAGCTGTTCAGGATAATCAAGTCGAGTTTATGATCAGACAACCCACGCACATGGACACTGCAAAAAACACTTGCATTTCTTCTTTTATATGACCCAGCACACTGCCTTTCCCCCAAATCAACAAGGATGAGATATCTGTTCCAGTGAGAAGAGAAGGTTTAGAGTAGCCTAATTGAAGAACAGCTGGAGAGGCTAATTTCAAACTGAGAGATGCAGCGTGACAGATGACAGAATCACAGAACATTAGAGGATGAAAGGCACTTCCAGAGATCAGCCAGTCCAACGTATCTGCCCAGGCAGCATCACTCAAGGTAGTTCCACAGGAAGGCATCCAGGTAGGTTTGGAAAGCCTCCAGAGAAGGAGACACCACAACCTCTCTGGGCAGCCTGCTCCAGGGCTCTGTCACCCTCACTGTAAAGTTTCTCCTCATGTTGAGGTGAAACCTTCTCTGTTCCAGTTTGTATCCATTGCTCCTTGGCTTGTTGCTGCTGACCACCAAAAGGAGGTTGGCCCCAGCCACTTGACACCCACCTCTCAGATATTTGTACACATTGATCAGATCTCCTCTCAGCCTTCTCCTCTCCAGACTTACCAGCCCCAGGGCTCTCAGTCTCTCTCCATAGGAGAGATGCTCAAGTCCCCCACTCATCCTCATGGCTTTCTGCTGGACTCTCTCCAGTAGGTCTCTGTCTTTCTTGAATTGAGGAGCCCAAAACTGGACACAGTATTGCAGGTGTGGTCTCAGCAGGGCAGAGCAGAAGGGGAGCAGAACCTCCCTAGACCTGCTGGCCACACTTTTCCTGATGCCCCCCAGGCTGCCTGGTAAAGGAGATCATAAAGAGTGAGAAAGCCTCCCCTCAGCCTCTTGCCCTATTGTTTGCTCCTTAGGAGAAAGGAACAACAAACACCTCCCTCTACAACTCCCTGAAAGGAGATCATAAAGAGTGAGAAGGTCTCCCCTCAGCCTCCTCTTCTCCAGCCTAAACCAATCCAGTTCCCCCAGCTGCCCCTCACCAGCCCTGTTCTCCAGACCCTTCCCCAGCTTTCCTGCCCTTTTTCTGAACCTGCTCCAGCACCAAAATGTCCTTCCTGGAGTGACTGGATCAAAACTGAACCTAATACTCAAAGCTGTGGCCACAACAGTGCTGAATACAGGAGGAACAGTCACTTCCCTGGTCTTGCTGGTCACACTGTTGCTGATCCAGGCCAGGACCGCTACTGATGCTGCCTTACTTTTGTTTGGTTGCTTGTTTGACAAAGTACAGGACGTGCTGGAACAGCCCAACACCCCGAGATGACAAATGCAGGCTCAACATCAGAAGTGAACTATAAAATCAGTTGGGCAGAAAGGCAAACTCTCCAAAGAGGCAGATGAAACCACAAAGCTCTGTAGCTCTGCAAAGAGCCAGGAAGGTACCACAGGACATGAGCCAGGGCATGGTCCCACAAAGGACCTTCTTCTGGATCACCCAGGTTGAGTTTATATTTTTTTTCTCCACCCATCGATAGACCAAATTACTTCCTTGGAAGCCAGTGGGAATTTTGGCCCTGCCTTCCAAGGCAGCAGCAGCTCTACAACTTGGCTGTGCAAAGTTTCAATTTTAAAAGTCCATGAATCACATCCTTCTGGCCTTGGCAGCTGAGAGATGGAGACAGCGGGATAGGAAAAGAGCAGCTCAAGCAAATGGAAATTAGTTTGCTTTTCTTTTTTTTTTCTATTGAACTTCTTTTTATTTAAGGAAGATGCTCAGCAGAACTTACTCCTCCTTTCCTCCCGTTCTGTGACTAATATCTGTGTGCTGAAGTGGGCTGTTAACATCTTTACTTTTTGCTCCCCACAGCTTTGATACTGATGAGGGGACAGAGAGTGTGCTCAGCAAGTTTGCTGATGACACCAAACTGAGAGGCTTGGCTGATCCAGCTGCAGGCTGTGAGGCCATCCAGGGAGAACTGCACAGACAGAGCTGGGCACACAGGAACCAAATGAAGTTCAACAGGGACAAGTGCAGAGTCCTGCACCTGGGGAGGAAGAATGAACTGCACCAGGACAGGCTGGGAGGTGACCTGATGGAGAGCAGCCCTGTGGAGAGGGACCTGAGGGTGCTGGTGAACAACATCCCATGGCCAAGAGGGCCAATGGGATCCTGGGGTGTAGTGAGGAAGAGTGTGTCCAGCAGATCAAGAGAGGTTTTCCTCCCCCTCTACTCTGCCCTGATAAGACCTCATCTTGAATACTGCCTTCAGTCTTGGGCTCCCCAGTTTAACAGGAACAGGGATCTGCTGGAGAGAGTCCAGCGGAGAGCTGTGAGGATGCTGAGGGGACTGCAGCACTGCCTGATGAGGAGAGGCTGAGGGACCTGGGGCTGATTAGTCTGGAAAAGAGAAGACTGCGAGAGGATTTAATAAATGTTTATCAATATCTGAGGGATGGAGGTCAGGATGGGTGAGGACAGGCTCTACTTATTTGCTCCCTGGAATAGACCAAGGAGCAATGGATGGAAGCTGCAGCACAGGAGGTTGCAGCTCAACACAAGGGGCAGCTTATTTACTGGAAGGATCCCAGAGCACTGGCACAGGCTGCCCAGAGAGGTTATGGAGTCTCCTTGTCTGGAGCCTTTCAAGGCCTGTCTGGATGTGTTCCTGTGTGACCTGAGCTAGATTGTCTGGTCCTACACTGGCAGGGGGGGTTGGACTTGATGAGCTCTTTGTTTCCCTTTCAACCCCTGACATCCTGTGAGCCTGTGAGATTTGCTCACCACAGACAGAACTCCTCCCTGCAGAGAAAGAGTTGTGCTGCTCAGGGGTCATTCAAGTCCTCACTTTAGTTTTGACACTTTGGGCTTTGGCTAATGGCACACACCCTCTGACCAGGGCACGCAGAAGCCTCTTAGAAGTGCTTCTGTGAGCTTCAGTGATGCCAGTGGAGCTGCCTCATTGTTCAGATTGGAAACAGATCCCTGCCCTCATAGTGTCTGTGTGTCGTGAGCACTCAGCTGGTTGGAAACACACCACTAAATGTGAGTGCTTTGCACTGCAGACTCTGGGCACTGAGGTACATAAATGCTCCTGCACCTGCTTGGGGGCAATGCTGGATATCAATACAGGCTGGGGGTGGGGAGGGTGATGAATTGAGAGCAGCCCTGTGGGAAAGGACTTGGGATACTGCTGGATGAGGAGCTGGACATGAGCCAACAATGTTCACTTGTAGACAAAGCCAATGGTATCCTGGGCTGCACCAGAAGAAGCAAGGCCAGCAGGTCTCTGGTGAGACCTCAGCTGTAGTACTGTGTCCAGCTCTGGAGTCCTCAACAGAAGGGAGACATTGACCTGATAGAGTGGGTCCAGAGGAGAGCCACAAAGACAATCAGAGGGCTGGAGCACCCCTGCTATGAAGACAGGTTGAGAGAGTTGGGACTGTTCAGCCTGGAGAAGAGAAGGCTCTGGGGTGACTTTAGAGCTGCATTTCAGTACCTGAAGGGGACCTACATGGAGGCTTGGGAGTGACTGTTTAGAAGGGCTTGCCAGGATGAGGGGCAATGGTTTGAAACTGGAGCAGGGGAGATTTAGGCAGGACATCAGGAGGAAGTTCTGCACAGTGAGCTTGATGAAATACTGCAATAGGTTGCGCAGGCATGTGGTTGAGGTCACATCCCTGGCGACATTCAAGAACAGACTTGATACAGCCCTGGGCAGCCTGCTCTAGTGGACACTGTCCCTGCTCACCTTTGAGGCTCCCTTTCATCCTGATGCAATCCGTGAATCTGCAAATCCTTCCTGAGCACACAACTGCAGTTACACAACCTTCACAGGCCATTTTATCTGAAATAATGTGCCAGTGGATGAAGGCTGATGCTCAGATGGCCTTGGCTCAGCTCAGACTTCCTAATGCCCAGCTATAAACCATTAGGAAGGTGTCAGTGGAGCTCAGTAAACAGATTGCCCTCCTGATTCCATTAATGCTGTATTCTGGATGCCTCATCTCTGGAAGACCACGCTTGATGAGGCTTTGAGCAACTTGGTCTAGAGGGAGGTGTCCCTGCCCATAGCAGGGGCTTGGAGCTAGATGACCTTTAAGGTCCCTTCCAACTCAAATAATTCTATGAATCTATGATTGATTCTACACTGAAAAACAACCCCTCAAATGGCAGAAGGCTAAGGGGAGAGGGTACTGACAGCATAAGTGAGCTTGAGCTGTCTGAGGAGAGGTATTCCTGTGGGTTCAGGGATGCTGCTCCACAAGCCAAGCTGTCCTGCATCCCCACCCAAGATGTCTGGCTCACCCCCACCACACTGGGTGCAGCTGCCCCAGGCCATCCCAGGCACCAGCATCTCAGAAGTTCAAGTCACTTGAGTGTTTGGCTCACCCCAGACAGTGGGATTTAGGAGCATAAAGAAAGAAGCAGTTTGGAAGATCTGGGCCTCAAATCCCTCTCTGTAAGACTGAGATATTTTCCTTTTCCCATGCTCCACGCTGCCTGCTTGGATCCACAAGACGTCTGGAGCGTGGGTTTTGTTTATTTTTTTGCTTTGTGTTCAGCACAGCAAGGCAGCAGCCCCTGCAAATGCTCTGCAAACACCAACCACACACGATATTAGTAGGAGAAGGGTATATGTTTTTGTTGTAAATCAGCACTGACCTTGAAACAAAACTTCCTTAAGCTTCCAGAAGCAGCAGCTTGCCAGCTCCAGATAAGCACCACCAAATGATTCCAAACGTAGCGAGGGGACATTGCCAGCCAGGTTGACTCAAACATGCTGCAAAGATCCTTTTTTTTTTTTTCAGCAGTGTTTTGGTGGAGATAAAATATCCTTCTTGCCTCTTTCTCCCACCAGCATCCATATTCCTTGTCACTACATAGCAAATTAATGGTGGTGCTAAGATAACTTTCTCTCGTAAGAAGAAAAGCATCAGAGCCACAGCAAGTCTTCAGCTGAGCACAAGGAGGGTTCCCCACAGAGCAGAGACTGAACCAAGAGAATATGAGATAAAACACTGAGTGCAGCAACAGCCAACAACTTATTTTGACAGAGAAACCATAGAATGGCTTAGGTTGGAATGGATTTTAGAGATCATAGAATCATCAAATGGTTTGTGTTGGAAGGGACCTCAAAAACTCAGCCAGTTCCAACCCCCCTGTGCCATAGGCAGGGACACCTCCCACTACAACAGGCCACACAAGGCCTCATCCAACCTGGCCTTGAACACCTCCAGGGAGGTTGTGAAGCACAGAATGTGATCAAAGATCCACAACCTCCCTGGGCAACCTGTGCCAGTGTCTCACCACCTTCACTGCAAACAACTTCCTCCTAACATCCACTTTCAATCTCCCCTCTGCCAGTTTAAACCCATTCCTCCTCATCCTGTCATTACCAGACCTTCTCAATAGTCCCTCCCCAGCCCTCCTGGAGCCCCTTTCAGATACTGCAAGGCCACTCCAAGGTCTCCTGGAAGCCTTTTCTTCTCCAGGCTGCAGAGCCCCAACTCTCTCAGCCTGTCCTCAGAGCAGAGCTGCTGGAGCCCTCTGAGCATCTTTGTGGCCTCCTCTGCACTGGTTCCAGTGCTTCCATGTCCTTCTTGTGTTGGGGTCTCCAGAACTGCACACAGT
>VWZI01014737.1:0-25739 GCA_013396835.1 Psilopogon haemacephalus
GCAGCCTGCTCCAGGGCTCCAGCACCCTCACACCAGAGACCTTTATTCTCACGTTGAGGTGGAGATTCCAGTGTTCCAGTTTATATCCATTGCCCCTTGTCCTGTCACAGGATACCACTGAGAAGAGTTTGGCCCCTGCATCTTGTCACAGACCCTGCAGATATTTAGAAACATCAACAAGATCTCCTCTCAGTCTTCTCTTTCGCAGAGCGAACAGCCCCAGGTCCCTCTCTCTTTCCTCCTCAGACAGATGTTCCAGCCCCTTCATCATCCTCATAGCCTCTGTTGGACACTCTCTAGTATATCCCTGTCCCTCTTGAACTGGGGAGCACAGATGTGGTCTCAGCAGGGCAGAGTAGAAGTAATTAAGTTTGTTCCTTGTTCATAAGCAGTTAATGATCTCCTGGCCTGTGCTACTAGAACCATTCTGCAAAGGGCAGCAAACCTGTGCCTGGGTGGTGCTGACAGTGGGATTTCCCCAAAATGCCTCTGCAGTGCCTCTGGCTGCTGCTTAGCACCCATAAGGCACCCGATGACAGCCTAAGTGACACACCATGCAATGAATAATAATGTGTCATAGCTGCAAGGAGGTAGAGTTTGCCTCTCCCTTCTAGCACCTTGCCTAACAAACTCTTCGACTCCCACAGGGCTTTCTGACAAAGGGCTGGGATATATTTTTATCCCCTTGCTCTCATTTAACCGAAGCAGAAGTCCTTTCCTTTCCAGAGTTCAGCATGCCAGGTCTTTATCAGCATGCTTGCCCTATAAATATCCCACTTACCTTACAGAAGCAAATCCCCCAAAGGTGGGCATGAGGGATCTGGGATTGCTTAGCCTGAAGAAGAGGAGGCTAAGAGGAGATCTCATTGCTCTTTACATCTACATGAAGGAGGTTGGAGTAAAGCTGATGTTTGCCTCTTCTTCAAAGTTATAACGACAGGACAAGAAGCAATAGCCCAAGCTGAGCTAGGGGAAGTTAAGATTGGATATTAGGAAGAATTTGTTTACCGAAATAGTTGTCAGACACTGGAACAGGCTGTCCAGGGAGGTGGTGGAGTCTCCCTCTCTGGAGATAGGAGAGAGGTGAAGGAGAAAAGGACCTGGGGATCCTAATGAGTCGGAGGTTGGCCATGAGCCAGCAATGTGTTCTGGTGGCCAAGAAGGCCAAGAGCATCCTGGGGTGGCCAAGGGCTGTGGAGAGAGATTCTCCTGCCCCTCTGCTTTGCCTTGGTGAGGCCACATCTGGAATATTGTGACCATTTCTGGGCCCCTCAGTTCAAGAAGGACCTCAGGGAACTGCTTGAGAGAGTCCAGCACAGAGCCACAAAGATGCTGAAGGCAGTGAAAATCTTGCTGGGAAAGGAGGAGCCTGAGGGGTGACCTCAGTCATGGTGATGAAGATGTGCAGGCTGAGTGCCCAGAAGTTGGAGCCAGGCTCTGCTGGGTGATGCCCAATGACAGCACAAGGGGCAGTGGTGGAAGCTGAGGCATAGGAAGTTCCATGGAAACAGGAGGAGAAATATTTTTCCCTATGAGGGTGACAGAATCCTGGGAGAGGCTGCCCAGGGGGGTTGTGGATTAAATATCTCTGGAGATATTCAAGATCTGTCTGGATGTGTTCCTGTGTGACCTGCTCTAGGTGTTCCTGCTGTGGCAGGGAGGTTGGACTGGATGAGTTTTGGAGGTCCCTTCCAGCCCCTGACATCCTGTGATTCTGTGGTGAAGTCACCATCCCTGGAGGTGCACAAAGGAAGTGTAGACATAGTGTTCAAAAACCCCAAGTGCCTGGCACCTTGGGACATGGTCTAGTGCTCATGGAGGTGCTGGGTAGAAGATTGAACTTGATGACTTTTCAGGTCTTTTCCAATCTTTTCTGTGATTCTATGATTCTGTGATGAACAAGGAGCCCTGAGGAAACACCAGAAGATTTGCCAAAGAGGGAATGAAGAAGATGAAGGTTTTTGTGCAGCCAGGGAGGGAATTAGAATCTGAGACATTTTCTCTGTCTTGCTATTAGCATATTTTAATCTGGGAGTGTATTATCTACTCTGCTTTCTCTCTGCAGAGAGTTGTCCCAGTTCTTATGTTCTCTACAGCTACCTGCTGTCAGGAGGTTGGAGCAAGCTGCAGGGTGGGTCTCTTCTCACATGTACCAAGTGAAAGGAAGAAAGGAAACGGCTCCAGCTTGCCCCACTTGTCAGCCACTGGAACAGCCTTCCCAGGGAAGTGGTTGAATTCTCATCCCTGCAAATCTTCTCATCCCTGAAAAGAGGCAGAGATGTGGTGCTGAGGTTGTGTTTGATTTGGCGTTTGGGTTGGTTTTTTTACTGACCACCAGGCTTAATGACTGACTCAGCACCCATCCTCCCACCTACTGCCAGGGCAGCAAGCTGCTGCTTTTCTTCTGCTCGTAGGAAATTACAAACAGAAATGAAGGCTTTGGAAAAATGGGATAGCCATTGCTGTCTGGGTGTGATGAAGTTGACATAAACGGTGCTGACGACATGGAAGAAACACTCTCACTCCTGAAATGTTACATATGGACCTTAAACATTAACAGTGAAAGCGATGAGACACTGGCACAGGTTGCCCAGGAAGGCTGTGTCTGCTCGCTCCCTGAAGGTGTTCAGGGCCAGGTTCGATGAGGACTTGAGCAACCTGTTCTAGTGGGAGGTGTCCCTGCCTATGGTGCTAGATGATATTTGAGGTCCTTCCAACACAAACGATTCTATGATTCTGGGGTTGGAAGTGGATGACATTTGAGGTCATTTCCAACACAAACCATTCAAATACAAATGGCCTCTATGAGAAGCAGTGTGGGAGGCAGCACCAGGGCTGTCATTCTGCCCTGTGCTGGCACTGGGCAGGCTTCACCTCCAGCACTGTGTGCAGCTCTGGGCCCTCACTGCAAGAGAGATCTTGAGGGGCTGGAGCGGGGCCAGAGGAGAGCAACGAGACTGGGGAAGGGACTGGAGGGGAAGGCTGCTGAGGAGAGGCTGAGGGAGCTGGGGGTGTGCAGCCTGGAGGAGGCTCAGAAGGGACCTTAGAACTCTCTACAGCTACCTGAAGGGAAGGTGCAGGCAGGTGGGGGTCAGGCTCTGCTCCCCAGCAGTTTATGCCAAGAGGAGAGGGCATGGCCTGAAGCTGTGCCAGAGGAGGGTTAGGTTGAATGTTAGGAAGCACTTCCTGCTGCAGAGGGGCATTAGAGACTGGAATGGAGCGCCCAGAGAGGTGGTGGAGTCACTGTCCCTGGCAGTGTTTAGGGACAGATTGGCTGTGGTACTCAGCAGTGCCATGGTCTGGTCACTGTGGTGGTGTTAGGTCATAGGCTGGACCTGATGATCTCAGAGTTCTGTTCCAGCCTCAGTAATTCTGTGGTTCTATGGTCTCACCTGTGCTATTTTTTATTATGTTATGAAACAAAGGAAGAGTGTCCTTGTTGTAAAGATGGAGAAATGAGGGAGTAAGGTGATTAATGCAATTAGACAAAATCTACCCATCAATTTTCCTCATCCAGATGTGTACACACCTGGATATCTTGCAGCATAAAGTTAGGGTTAGTGATGCTTTGGTGGTTTTCAGAAAAGTTGAAAGGATTGTAACAAGCTTGGGTTCAGGTGTAAACAATAAAAACTTAAACGTGGAATCAATGCCAATGGCACTCCACCATCAAACAAGCAGAACTGTAGAGTTCAAGGACCAATCTGCATCTGCTTCTTATTCCAGTCTGCTGTTTTGTTCATTTAATGAACGTATAGTTTGTGATAGCTGCAAACTACATTATTTTAGAATAAATAGAATAATGGAGTTGGTTCCGTTAGAAAAGACATGAGGATCAGGGAATCCAACCATCAGCCTAACACCTCCATGTCCATTCAATCACATCCCAAAGTGCCATGGCCAAAGGTTTCTTGAACACCTCCAGGGATGGGGACTCCACCACCTCCCAGGGCAGCCTATTCCAGTGCCTGACCACTCTTGCAGTAAAGAATTTTTTCCTTATCTCCAACTTAACCCTCCCTGGCAGAATTTCACATCATTTTGTCTTGTCCTACCACAAGATCACAGAATGTTAGGGGGTGGAAGGGACACAAAGAGATCATCGAGTCCGACCCCCCTGCCAAAGCAGGACCATACAATCTGTCTCAGGGCACAGAGGAACACATCCAGACAGGCCTTGAAAAGCTCCAGAGGAGACTCCACAACCTCTCTGGGGTAGGGCTCTGTGGCCCTTCCAGTCAAGAAGTTCTCCCTTGTGTTGAGCTGGAACCTCCTGTGCTTTAGCTTCCATCCATTGCTCCTTGTCCTATCCCAGGGAGCAAGTGAGCAGAGCCTGTGTGTGCATGTGTCCCCCCACTCCCAGCCCTTTGATATTTATAAACATTTATTAAATCCCCTCTCAGTCTTCTCTTCTCCAGACTGAGCAGCCCCAGGTTCTTCAGCCTCTCTCATCAGACAGTGCTCCAGTCCCTTAATCATCCTTGTAGCACTCCGCTGGACTCTCTTCTGCAGGTCCTTGTCCCGCTTAGACTGGGGAGCCCAAAGCTGAAGGCAGTCCTCAAGATGGATCTCACCAGGGCAGAGTAGTGGGAGGAGAACCTCCCTTTATTTTCTGGACACACTCTTCTTAATGCACCTCAAGATCCCTATCATCCAATTCTAGTAGGGAGACGAGACAACCCCCAGACTCCTTTCAGGTTGTAGAGAGCTATGAGGTCTCCCATCAGCCTCCTCTTCTCCAGACTAAAAGTTCTCAGTTCCTTCAGCCACTCCTTACCATCCCTGTTGTCCAAACCCTTCACCAGCTTTGTTGTGCTTCTCTGAACACACTCCATCACCTCAATGTCCTTCTTGGCCCAAACCTGAACCGAAAATTCGAGGTGTGGCCTCAACAGTGCTGAGTATAGAGTGACAGTCACTTCCCTACTCTTGCTGATCACACCATTCCTGATGCAGGCTAGGATGCTGGTGGTCTTCTTGGCCACCTAAGCACACTGCTGGCCCAAGTTCAACCAGCTGTCAAACAGCAACCCCAGATCCATTTCCACTAGGAAGTTTCTAACCGCTCTGTCCCAAGCCTGGGGCATGCATGCTAGTTTTGTGATTCAAGTGGAGGACTCTGCCCTTGGCTTTGTTAAGCCTCTGTGGTGGTTTAGCAGTTACCTGCCCCCCCCACCCTTTGATATAACCCAGGCTAGGACTCAGAACAGCTGGAAGTTGGTAAATGAAGCTTTATATTTACAGCAATGCACAATATACACACAGGTATTTACAATGTATAACAGATATTTACAGATCTATACAGTGAAAAGGTGATACAGAAACACCACAGCCCTCCCAGAGATCAGAATCCCTAAGAGGGGTTTCTAACCACCCCTACCACCTTTCCCCCCTTCCCCAATCTTAACTCACCATCTGTTGATGCAGCAGACAGGCAGAGGTAGATCAGCCAGGAGGATTAGCAGTAGGAAAGAGGTTAGTAGAGTTATTGAAAATCAGCTACACAAGACAGGGACAAAGGAGCCATGCAAGAGAGCAGCCATAGCCCAGAGAGGCCTGGAGCACTCTGATTTATCTATATTTGGGTTACGACTCTTAAAACAAATATTTTTTTCTTTCTCAGTAGAGCTCTGAGGGAAGTAGCATCATCTGTTTTCCTCTCTCAGCCTATAGTCTTAATTTTCTCACTCAAATTCTCCAATTAGTTCAAACCAGCATAGCCTCATACAATTGACCTCAGGCCATCAATGCAGCCTGTCCTGATCCCTTTGCAGAACCTCTCTACCCTCGAGGACATCAACACTGCCGCCTAGCTTAGTGTCTTCTGCCAGCTTCTTGAGGCTGCACTCAGTTCCCACATCCAGATTCATTGATAAAGTTATCAAAGAGATCTGACCCCATAATGTATGAGTCCTGGATTTTGAGAAGTGCATTTGCCAAAACACCTTTTCCCGTGGTGGATGTGACCATAAAAAATGTGCAGTGATAATACTTAAGCATTACCACACATCATGAATAGGTTGCCCAAGGAGGTGGTGGAGTTACCGTCCCTGGAGGTGCTCAGGAAACCTGTGGCCATGACACTCAGGGACATGGCTTAATAGCCTTGGTGGTGTTAGGTTGATGGTTGGACTCAATGATCTTGGAGTTCTCTTCCAACCTAAACAATTCCACGATTCTGTGTACAGGGATTGAGGTGAAGTATGTGTATAAAAAGCAGAAACAAACAGATGCCAGGTCCTGCACTTGGGTCACAACAACCCCAAGCAGAACTACAGGCTTGGGGCAGTGTGGCTGGAAAGCTGCCTGAAGAAAGGGACCCGTGGACTGTAATGGACAAACAGCTGAATATGAGCCAGCAGAGTGCCCAGGTGGCAAAGAAAGCCAAAGGCATCCTGGCTGAGATCAGAAATGCTGTGTCCAGCAGGAGAAGAGAGGTGATTGCCCCTTGGACTATGCTCTGGGCAGGCCACACCTCGAGTGTTGTGTCCAGTTTTGGACACCTCAACACAAGAGGGGTGTGGAGGTCCTGGAGATAGTGCAGAGGAGGACAAGGAAGCTGTGCAGGGTCTGGAGAATAAATCTGATGAGGACTGACTGAAAGAGCTGGGCTGGTTAGTGTGAAACAGAGGAGGCTGGGGACAAACCCCATGGCTGTCTACACCTGCCTGAAAGGAGGTTGTGGAGGGGTTGGTGTTGGTCTCGGCTCACAGCTCATTAGTGACAGAATGAGGGAATGGCCTCAAGCTGTCATTGGGAAGGTTTAGACTTGACATGAGGAAGAATTTTATTCCCATCAAGAGCGGTCAGTCATTGCAATGAGCTGCCCAGGGAGGTGGTGGAGTCACCACCCCAAGATTTGTTCAAAGGTGGTTTGGATGTGGTTCCTGGGGCTATGGTTTAGGGTGCACTTGCAGAGTAGGCTTCTGGGTTGGACTTGGTGATCCTGAGGGGGCTTTGCCAACCTGTGTGTTTCTGTGTGACTCTGAGATCTTTCATTCTTCCACCTGTGGTAGGCATGTAGGAAATGAAATAACTATTTCAGTGTGATTAGGTGAGTTTAATATCTATCTGAATTCTTAAGAGAGTGCTAGGGAGAAATACTTGTGCAAAACAAAACCCAATGCATCCCTCCTGGAACCATTTATTTTTCATGTCCCAATATCACAGAATCACACAAACATGCAGGTTGGAAAAGACCCTCAGGATTACCAAGTCCAACCAAGCCTTGTATCAATTCACAGCTAATGATATTTTGATATTTTCTTTGTCTTCATTTTCATAAGAGAAGAGCAATAATGGATTAAAAACCCAAACCCAATGCTCAACTCCTATGCTAATAGGAGTGCTTTTATTATACTGACATTTGTTTTAATACTGATTTGTCTTTCATTATCATATTTCTGGGGGAAAAGAAATAGCTAATACCAAGCAGAAACACCTTTTAACCTTACTTTTGGGACAGCTTGCAAGAATTTTCTTTTACTTCAAAGCTAAGTGTCTCTTCTTGTTTTCAATTCCCACTTCCTGAAAAGGAATTCTAGTATTAAAAAAAAAACCAAAAAAACAAACAAACTGCTTAGAGATGCTTAATTCCTACTTTATGAGCTATTCCTGCATAGGTATAGCTGTTAAACATCCTTTCCAAAAAGTGATGATTCATTTTCATTGGCTCATCTCTGGAGAATGCATTTTAGATGGGGCTCAAATGAACAAAAATTGTCATGCTGGCATTTGAAAAGAAGGAAGCCTTGAAATGTTTTAAAGGAGATCATTTTTCCCTTGAGTATCCTAATTGGCACCACATGTATCTGTGAGCAATTTTTATTCTTTTAGCAGCCTGATATTAGAGAATCACAGAATAACAGGACTTTAAGAGGTTGGAAGGGACCTCCAGAGATCATCCAGTCCAACCCCTCTGCCAAAGCAGCATCACCCAGGGTAGTCCACACAGGAATACATCCAGGTGGGGTTGGAAAGGCTTCAGAGCAGGAGAATCAACAACCTCTCTGGCACCTGGAGGGTGCCAGAGCCTGCTCCAGGGCTCTGGCACTCTCACTCTAAAGAAGTTTCTCCTCATGCTGTTCCAGTTTGGATCCATTGCTCCTTGGCTTCTTGCTGTGCACCAACCAAAAGAGCTTGGCCCCCTCCAGTTGACATCCATCCCTCAGCTATTGATAGACATTGCTCAGATCCCTTTTCAGCCTTCTCTTCTCCAAACTAAACAGCCCCAGGGCTCTCAGCCTCTCTCCACAGGGGAGATGCTCAAGTCCCCCAGTCATCCTCGTGGCTCTCTGCAGGACTCTCTCCAGCAGGTCCCTGTCTCTCTTGAATTGGGGAGCCCAAAACTGGACACAGTATTGCAGGTGTGGTCTCAGCAGGGCAGAGTAGAGAGGGAGAAGAACCTCCTTAGCCCTGCTGGACACGCTTTTTCTGATACAGCTCAGGCTGCCATTGGCTCTCTTGCCCACTAGGACACATTGCTGGCCCATGCAGAGCTTGCTGCCCACCAGCACTCCAAGGAAGCACTTCCTGCTGGAAAGGGGAATTAGAGACTGGAATGAAGTACCCAGAGAGGTGGTGGAGTCACTGTCCCTGGCAGTGTTTAGGGACAGATTGGCTGTGGCACTCAGCAATGACATGGTCTGGTCACTGTGGTGATGTTAGGTCATAGGCTGGACCTGATGATCTCAGAGTTCTATTCCAGCCTCAGTAATTCTGTGGTTCTCTGATTTCTTAACTTCTTAGAAGGATTTCTAACATGCAATCAATAAAGAATGAAAAAGGTCCTCAACCACAAGTTCCTTTTAGAACTGACCAAATTGTGACAGAGATGTTTATTAAATCAAAATTTAATGCAAGTTTCCCCTTATTGTCTCCAAACTAGAGTTAGATTTTCCCTTTGTAAACTTTTCAGGGCTTTAAGTTCGAATCCAATGAAAATGCCTCTGGGTTATTGATTTAGTTGGGGCAATTAATGAGGCAGGAATTATAAAATACATAGTTATTTTATTTCCAAAAAGCCCCACCTGCAAACTATACCCAAACCAGTTAAACCTGGCTTCTAATTTGGTCAGGAAAATCTTCACAAGGATGCTTATGGGCAATTCATTAGTTTAGGAGAATCAGAAAATTGGAAAGGTTTAGCCACAAAATGGCTCTGCCCCACTTATAAATAGGCAGCCTGGAGCCCTAGGGAAGGTCTGTGCTACTCACAGTGGATTACAATTCAGAGATAGTCCCTGGCTCCCTTGCAGCAGTGTTGGAAATGCTCAGCGTCTTGATAGCTGCCGACAGGCTTCTAGACCTTCCCAGGCTCTAGCAGGGTGCTGGGAAAGAGGCAGATGATCTCTGACCTCATCCTGGTTCCACTTGGCATGAGGTCTGCAGAGGTACAGGGAGGACCTCTTGCAGATGCGCAGAGAGCACCATGTCAGTGTCACTTCTCACCACATCATGAGGCACTTAATGCCTTCTCCTGGTAAACTTTAGGCACTTAAGTTTCCAGGTCGCTCAAGCCCAGAACGTCAGGGCTAGGCCGGTCTTAAGCACAAGGCTGAGCCAAACACATTGTCCAAGCCAAGAGCAGTGAGGCAGAGCAGGTTGTCTAAGCAGAGCAGAATGTAGAGCAGAGCAGCACACACTGAGGCAGAGCAATGAGGCAGAGGCAGCACAACTGCTTGCAACTTAGCTCCATTTATATTATTTGCCCAAGTGTGATGGCTCCTCTGGCCACAGAGATTCACTATTCAGAATGGCATTTGCCAAACTGACCATATTAGGTGAAACCAGAGCTTGCTTACTCTTGTTTAGGCAGGAAACTAGCAACTGCATAAACACCTCGGGTACCTGTTTATCACTTTGGGAGGAGACATAATGGCCCAAGCCTTTGTTTTCCTCCTGCCCTTCGTTCCCCCATCAGCAGAAGGGTGGGGCAAACCAAGATATGTTCTTTGCCTTCCAAAACAGTTATTCTTCCATTTACATTGTTCCATGAAACAAAAGTTATGGAACTACCTGTTTGGGAATAATCCTGCATTCTCTTCAGCAGTCATAGAAAGGCTTGAATTGGAAAGGACATTAAAAATCAACTAGTTCCAGGCCCACTGTCATAGGCAGGGATACCTCTCTCTAGACCAGGTTGCTCAAATCTTCATCTAATAACCCCGTGGAGCAATATAGGTTGGAGACTGACCTCTGCTGAAGAGCAGTGAAGGGGAAAAGGACCTGGGGGTCCTAGTGGCTTGGAAGTTGACCATGAGCCAGCAATGTGCTCTGGTGGCCAAAAAGTCCAAGGGCATTCTGGAGTGGATTAGAAGGGCTGTGGTGAGTAGGTCCAGAGAGGTTCTCCTGTCCATCTACTCTGCCCTGGTGAGCCCACATCTGAAATATTTTGTCCATTTCTGGGCCCCTCACTTCAAGAAGGAACTCAGTGAACTACTTGAGAGATGAACTACTCAAGGAACTACCTGAGAACTACTTGAGAGCACAGGGTCACAAAGATGCTGAAGGCAGTGGAAGATCTTCCTTAGGAGGAGAGCTGGGGCTGTGCTGATGGGAGAGGAGGAGCCTGAGGGGTGACCTTAATCATGGTGATAAAGATGTGCAAGGTGAGTGCCCAGAGGCTTAAGCCAAGCTGTGCTGGGTTTCGCCAAATGACAACACAAGGGACAGTAGTAGAGGTTGGGGTAAAGGAAGTTCCATGGGAAAATTAGGAGGAAATCTTTTCCCTGTGAAGGTGACAGAAGCTGGAACAGGATGCCCTGAGGTATTGTGGAGTTTCTCTCTGGAGATATTCAATAGCTGCCGGGATGTGTCCCTGTGTGACCTGCTGTAGGTGCTCCTGTTGTGGCAGGGGGGTTGGACTGGATGAGCTTTAGAGGTCCCTTCTAGCGCCTAACATTCTGTGATACTGTGATGGTGACTGCACAGATTCCAGGTGTGTTCTGGAGTGGCAAGAGCTAAGTCCCAAAGTATTTCAAGAGGCTCATTGCTGTCTTAAAAGCTTTTCATCTACCTCTTTAAGATGATACTGAAGGTGATTAGATATTTCCTATGCTCTGTAAACAAAGTATAGTTTGAACAGGAATGGGGAGAGAGAAGGGAGAGCTGAACATGGAGTGAGAAAACCCAGACACCTCAAGGTGAAGATTGGTCTTTTGAGCAGTTTATGCCATATTTCAGATTATCAATGTGCAGCCTCCTGCCTTCATTCATTGCTAGGTCCTAAACTGGTCCCTGACTTGAAAAACCTTTCACTTTGACAGTAGTCAGCCACTGGAATACTCTTCCTGGGGAAGTGGTGGATACTGTACCATCAGACACTGGATTCAGCTGGGTAGCTGCTGGGTTGTCTTGTCTGTGCTTTGGCTGAAAAGGCTTGGACCAGATGACCCTGGAGGTCCCTTCCAATTTGGGATTCTCTGATTCTCTAAATCTATGACTTTCCTGTCTCTCCAAGTTGGAGTCAAAGCACATTTATATCACAACATATTCATATATCTTCAGTTATTTAATATCCAGTATTGACTGCTAGTCTGTGGGAAAGAATTATGACTATTTAGGTATTAAAGAATTACTTCTTTTACCGTCCTCTCCTTTTATTTTTCTTTTTTTAATTTGACCCATCCATGCAACTGTACTCTCCTTAGACTAGTTTTTTTGCTGAGCTGATCCTCCTTAACATATTCAATAAATATTATCTGTATTTTACAGGGAGGGCAGGGAAATCAGGTCATCTACCTGGAGATCATGCAAAAACCTCTGGCAATACAGTCCCAGTGAGTCCTGGATTATAACCTTTCTTATGACCTCAGCACTGGCCACAATCCTGCAAGCACTAAAGGTAAGGTCTTGCTGTACAATGTCTGCATTGGAGCATTTAAATCCATTTGATTTGGGGTAAATCTGGAAGAGAAAAAGAGTTTCTGCTGTTTGTCTAATGGCCAAGGGTAAGCCATTAGTGATTTAAGGGAGTGTGTGTGTGTGGAGGGGGAATCATTATAGGAGGCACAATTTCATGGCTCCTTCTGTACTGACCAATAAAACCCAAGTAGAAATCTGCCTGATGTGTAAAAACCTGACATCCAGATTTGGGGTATAAAGGATGCTGAAGAGACTGAGATGGAGTGATTTAGTGAGAAAGTTATAATTATCTGAAAATAGATCTTGGAAGTGGAAGTTCTCTCCTTGATTCACGTTATTTGTTCCAGCAACTTTTATTTCCCCCTCCCCCCCTCCCATTTTGGTGATTATCTCTCTCAATGATTATCTCTCTCAATGATATTTTTCCATGGGTTTCTTTCCCTCCCCAATTATTTGAAAGCTATCTTTTTCTTTGGGATCTGCACGGTTGAAGCAAGTTATTATCCTCTATTTTTTTTGCCATGAAAAGTTAGAAATCTGCTATGTTACTCTTCCTGTGGCTCAAAGGGGAAAGTGCAGGTCTTTTCCCCACACCAGAATTTCACATTGGATCCAGGCTAAAGCTGGAATTGTGATTACACGATGGTGGGGGTTGGAAGGGACCTCTGGGATCACAGTGTCCAGGTAGATTTGGAATTTCTCCAGACAAGGAAACTCCACAGCCTCCCTGGAAAGACTGCTGCAGGGCTCCAGAACCCTTGCACCAAGGAAGTTTCTACTCAGATTCACCTTGAACATCCTGGATTCCAGTTTCTGCCTTTTGCTCATTGTCCTGTCACTGGGCACCACTGAAAAGACCTTGGCCTCATCATCTGGATGCTGGAGTGTGTCCAGAGAAAGGCCATGAGGATGAGCAGAGGCCTGGATTGCTCTGCTGTGGTGATAGGCTGAGAGAATTGGGGTTGTTCAATATGGAGAGGAAAAGGCTTCTTGTGGCCTTCCAGTATCTGAAGTAGGCTACAGGAAATTTGGGGAGGGACTTTTTAGGGTGTCAGGTAGTGTTAGGACTGGGGGGAATGGATCCAAGCTAGGGGAAGGAGATTGAAATTAGACATTAGGAAGTTCTTCAGCATGAGAATGGTGAGAGACTGACACAAGTTGCCCAGGCAGGTGGTGGAAGCCTCATCCCTGGAAGCTTTCAAGACCAGGTTGGATGTGGTTCTGGGCAAGCTGATCTAGTGTGAGGTGTCCCTGCCCATGGCACGGGGGTTGGAACTGGATGATCCTTGAGGTCTCTTCCAGCCCTGACAATTCTGTGATTCTATGATTCTCTTGCCCCCCACCCTTTATCTTATTGCTGAGCATTGCTCAGATCCCCTCTGGGGCTGCTCTTCTCCAGGCTCAACAGCCCCACGGCTCTCAGCCTTTCCTCCTCACAGAGCTGCTCCAGGCCCCTCAGCATCTTTGTAGCCTCTGCTGGACTCCACCAATTCCCTGTCTTAAACTGAAGAGTCCAGAACTGGCTTCAGTACTCCAGCTGTGGCCTCGCTAGGGCAGAATACAGGGGGAGGAGAAACACCCTTGACCAGCTGGCCTCACTGTTCTTCATGTAGCCCAAGAGACCATTTTCCTTTATGGGCACACAACCCCACTGGCTGCAGGGTTGTTTCTCAGTGATGTTTTGAAGCATCCCTAGTTAAGATTTTACTCTCCATAAATGCAAATTGCAGTTTTCCAGTCACAATAACTCCACAGGAATAAAAATGAAGATGTCTGATATATTCATTCCAGTGTCAGAGGATCATCCTCTTGTGTTTAAAACTCTCTGAAGTGAAAAAAATGCTGTCACACAGTAAAGATATTATTCCCTAAGTGGCACATCATTTCATGCCCAAATTCTACTTCTCTGTATGCTTAAATTTTCTGTTCTGAAAAATTCAGTTTAGGAGGAAAAACATCCTTATTTATTTTTCTTTTTTTTTTTACTCTCCTGGCACTTTCCAACCCCAATGGATTCTGTGGTTCTTTGATTTGCCATCCAAATACATATTACTTGGAGCATGAATTTAAAATTAATTCAAAAAGAAGTTGGGGGGAGATCTTCTCAGTGCTTCAAAATATCTGCAGGGTGGGTGTCAAGAAGCAGGAGCGAGCCTCTTTTCATTGGTGTCTTGTGGTAGGACAAGGAGCAATGGATACAATCTAGAACCCAGGAAGTTCCACCTCAACATGAAGATAAAACTTTGCTGTGAGGGTGCTGGAGCCATGGAGCAGGCTGTCTAGAGAGGTTGTAGAGTCTCCTTCTCTGGAGTTTTTCAAGACCTTTCTGGATGCATTTCTCTGTGACTTGAACTAGGTGGTTCTGCCTTGGCAGCGGGGTTGGACTTGATGATCCACAGAGTTCCCTTCTAACCCCTGCCATTGTATGATTCTATGATATCTTATAGCAAGCTGAAAAACACAACCATTGCTCAGACATAGAAATTAGATCATAAATGCAGAAAACATATTTGTTTTTATAAATAATATTCATCACATTAATATTGAACTTATTGTTGTTTGGGTTACCCTCCATGAAAATCATCCTTTGCAGTTTGAGTTCATAGAATCATAGAATGGTTTAGGACGGAAGAGACCTCAAAACTCATCCAGTTCCAATCTGCTGCCATAGGCAGGGACACCTCCCACTAGAACAGGTCACTCAAGGCCTCATCCAACGTGGCCTTCAACACAAAGGAGCAGCCACAACCTCCCTGGGCAACCTGTGCCCGTGTCTCACCACCCTCACTGCAAAGAACTTCTTCCTAACATCCACTTTCAATCTCCCCTCTGCCACTTTAAACCCGTTCCTCCTCCTCCTGTCATTACATGAATTTATGTAATGACAGCAGCTCTTCTGTAGCCCCCTTCAGATACTGGAAGGCCACACCAAGGTGTCCTGCAAGCCTTCTCTCTCCAGACTGCAGAGCCCCAGCTCTCATAGCCTGTCCTCAGAGCAGAGCTGCTGCAGCCCTCTGAGCATCTTTGTGGCCTCCTTTGGACTGGCTCCACTAGTTCCATGTCTTTCTTGTGCTGGGGGCTCCAGAACTGCACACTGTACTCCATGTGGGATCATTAGGTTTAAGGATTTTGTCACAGGATAGGAGTTTTGGCAGTCCCTTCAAGTCCAAGAAGGACATTGAAGTGCTGGAGTGTGTCCATAGAACGGTAATAAAGCTGGTGGATAGTCTGGAGAAGAGGTCTTCTAAGGAGGAGATGAGGGAGCTGGGGGTGTTTATCGTGGAGAAGAGGAGGCTGAGGGGAGACCTCATTTCTCTCAGCAACACCCTGCAAGTAGGTTGCAGTGAGGTGTGGCTTGGGTTCTTCTCCCTAGTATCAGGTTATAGAAGGAGAGGAAATGGCCTGGAATTGTGCCAGGGTGCCGGTTAGTTTGGAGATTAGGAAAAAATTGTTTGCTGCAAGAGTGGTCAGGGATTGGAACAGGTTGCCCAGGGAGGCCATGGCACTTGGGGGCATGGTTTAATGACCATGGTGGTGTTGGATTTGAAGGTTGGAGTTGATGAATGCTAGAGGTCTTCCCTAATTGAAACAATTCTATGAAAAATTGGAACGGAGTGCAAAAAATTCATACTTCCTGGCACATATCTATGGTCTGTTCCTCACCATGTGAGAGTGCATGAAAAGTGGCTTTGGAGAAATCCTTTTGAGTGCCTGAAGGTTTTGAGGAGCTCTTTGTGACTCAGCAACAGCAGAACCTTCGCCTTCATTGTTTTGGCCATAATTGTAGCAAAGCTTGAGTGAAGATTAATGTTCTTCGAGATGCTGAGCTCACAGCAGAGCCTGCAATGGAAGTTAAATTATAAATTCACCTGGGAAAAGGTGCTCTTTAAAATTATGCTCTTATTTAAGGCAACAGAAGTTTTGTCCTTCACCTCAGTGGAAGCAGAACTCTTCTGCTGCGTATGAAGGAAGCTTTTTACAAAAATAAATAACTAGTTAATTTTGTGAGTATAGTAGGATGATAGAATTGGTATGATTGGAAGAGATCTCTCAGGTCATCGAGTCCATCCATCAGTCCAACACCACCACGGCCGTTAAACCAATAACCAAATAATACAGAAATCCAAACTTCCTCCCTGGCAAAGAAACTGCCCAGAAGGGGCTCAAAGCCTCTTTCTCTCTCTGCCTTCCTAGACAGAAACCAAATCAACCATCAAAGCTTACTAGTTTCCTGGTACAAGATTAGTGCAAAATATTAGAGTGGAGCAAAGGAGAAGAAAAAGGAAGCAGCATCCCAAGATAAAGAGGGACAAATTGTTTACATTTTGGCTTGTTCTCTCTTTCAGCAAACCAATGAATGATAGAGACTTCGTCATAAGTTTCTTTTCACAAGCAGTGATCTAATTTCCCTCATTAAAATATCCCAATTAGCCTCAAACCAGCACAGGGGATCTGATCAGTGTCTACAAATGTCTAAAGGCTGGGGGTCAGGAAGAAAGGCACAGCGATGGCCTCTGCTCACTTGCACCCTGGCATAAGACAGGGGGCAAGGGATGGAAACTGTAGCATAGGAAGCTGCACCTCAAGATGAGGAAGAATTTCTTTGTTGTAAGTGTGGCAGAGCAGTGGCACAAGCTGCCCAGAAAGGCTGTGGAGTCTTTTTCTCTGGAGACTTCCAAAACTTACCTGGACATATTCCTGTGCAACCTGATCTAGAGGGGTTGGATTAGATGATCTCCAGAGACCTCAACATCCTGTGATTCTGTGAACATACAGAAGTTCTGCGTCCTTTCAGAGGTAAACAGCTTAATGAAAGCTACCATTCAGTTCCATCTTCACCAGCAACAACAGAGTCTAAGACATGATGGAGAGAGGAGTTTACTGAACATCAGTTTCACCTCTACCAGAAACAATGGAAGTTATGACATAAGAGAGAGAGCTGTTTATTGAGCAGTCACCTTAACTTCCATCTGGCCAAACCATGTCTGCTGTTGTTTCACCTAGATTTTCCTGAAGGGAGGATATCTTTTGTTTAACTCCTTCCAAAACTGTGAGACTCAGTAGAAATCACCTATGACACCAAATTTCTCACCAGAATGGTAACTTCATATGAGGACAATTAGGGGACTGGAGCACTGCCTTGTGAGGAGATGCTGAGGGACCTGGGGCTGCTCAGTCTGGAGAAGAGAAGACTGAGAGGGGATCTAACAAATGTTTATAAATATCTGAGGGCAGGGGGTCAGGGGGGACATGACAGGCTCTGCTCACTTGCTCCCTGGGATAAGACAAGGAGCAATGGATGGAAGCTGCAGCACAGGAGGTTCCACCACAGCACAAGGGAGAACTTGTTCACTGTAAGGGTCACAGAGCACTGGCACAGGCTCCCCAGAGGTTGTGGAGTCTCCTTCTCTGAAGACTTTCAAAGACTGTCTGGATGCATTCCTGTGTGACCTGAGCTAGATTGTGTTGTCCTGCTCTGGCAAGGGGGTTGGATTCAATGATCTCTTTGGGTCCCTTCCGAATACTAACATCCTGTGATCCTGTGATCAGAAGAAAAATGAGTGAAAATTGAGAAATGAGGCACTAGTTTATCCAGCTGCTCATTTTGATGGTTATAGATCTGATTTTGGGTGGGTTTTTTATTTTTGGATTAAAAATGTTGAGCAGCTATCAATGAAAACCCATCTGGAGGAATGTATGTCCCGTGAGTTTCAATTACGTTACAGAGGTCACACAGGTTTCCCTGTGAGATTATATCTGATGTGTTTTGTGTAGTCTGAGATTTTCAGGATCTCTCTGGAATCCCTAAAGAGATTACTGGGGCTTGATCCTAGATCCGTGCAGCGAGGAGTCTGTTTGTCAGCACTTTTTTTTTCCCTTTTGAAAGCAGTAAGCTCTAAGAGGATTCAAGTACTGTCTTCATGTGCATGCAGCTTCTTGTCAGCAATGCTTAATAGAATAGAAAGAATAATGTGTTCCACAGCTTCCTTTTTGATTTCTTCATGTTTATTTAAAAGGACGGCAGGGTTGTCACTGACTTAGAACAACTTGAAACTGCTTTTCACTCTTTTGAATGAGCAAAATGCTCTGGTTTAACTCTTTTCCTTTAAACTTTGGTTTCCTCATTCCAGATTAAAGTTTTAAAGTTTCTCTACTCCTTTAACTACAAGTCAGAATCCCTTTTTTTTTTTTTTTTTTTAGTTGTTTATTGAAAGAATTCTGAAACAGTAGAAAAGGTTCCCCAGGGAGGTGATTGAGTCTATCTCCTGGATCTGTTGTCCCTGCTGAGACCTCACTACAGTGCTGGGGCCAGCTCTGGAGTTCTCAGCATAACCCACATTGAGTAGGGCACAAGAGGCTACAGCAAGGATGGGAGGGCTGGAAGCTCTCTGCTGTGAGCCCAGGCTGAGAAGGTTAGGGTTGTTCAGCCTGAGGAAGAGAAAACTCCAGGGACACCTTTTTGTGGCCTTTCAGTAATTAAAGGGGCCAACCAGAAAGCTGGGGAAGTACCTTTCAGCAGGGTCTGCTGTGACAGAACAAGGGGTGATGGTTTTAAATTTTAAAAGGGTCGATTCAGACTGCATAGAAGGAAGAAATTTTTTACACTGAGGGTGTTGAAATTCTGTTCCAGGTTGGCCAGCGTGGCAGTTTGAGGTAGGTTTCTAGCTCAGACATAGAAGAAAATGGGAACAGAGAAACTTAGAAGTGGAAGCTCTGAGTGGAGAGGTGAACATTCTAGGGGTAGGCCATATAATAGCAATAATGTACAAGTTCATATAATTTCATAGGAGCATTAAGAGCCTTCTGTCTGGAAGCATAGCTTGTACCTCCCCCCTTGCTGCTTCTGCTGCACCCACTGTTATCTTCCCTCCGCCACTGTTTTGGTTGCTGCTGCTTTTGCCACTTCACTGCCACTTGACCCCTTCCCCACCCTCCTTAAGGTTATTCTTTTTTTCTGTAGTACTTTATTCTCCTAACACCGTTATATTTAAACTATAAGAAATACAATTTAAATTTTCCTGACTTTCAAAAGCTCTGAGAAACCTGCTCTAGTTGAAGATGTCACAGCTGAGTTCAGAGGACTTGAAATTTAGAGGTTCCCTTCCAAAGCAAACCAGTCTAAGGATATTTTTTTCCAAGTAGCATTCATTGTCATCTCTGGGGAAACCTAATAGCAGCTTTCCAGTATCTGAAGAGGGAGATTGTTTGCAAAGGCCTGTAGTGACAGAATGAGGAGAAATGGCTTCAAACTAGAGCAGCACAGATTTAGCTTGAGTGTTAGGAACAGGTTCTTTACTATGAGGGTAGTGGAACACTGCAACAGGTTGCTCAGGAAGGTGGTTGCAGCTCCATCTCAGCAGGTATTCAAGGTGAGGCTGGACAGGGCTCTGGGCAGCCTGATCTAGTTGGAAATGTACCTGCTGATTGTAGCGGTGCTTGGTCTGTATGAGCTTTGGAGGTCCCTTCTGGCCTGGACCGTTCTATGATTCTATGAAATACCACACATTAGATTGCTTTAAAGGTATGTTCTAGGAAGGTATTCACCCTGCCTTCTGCCTTTGTTAGGTGACAGAGCATAATTGGTATATTGAACATAACAAGCTTTATGAGAAAATCTTAAATCACAGTCCCCAGCATATTACAGTCTTGGTATTAATTTTGTGTTTAGTTACACCTGTCCCAGCAAATAGATTATCTTTGTGTATACCTGTATCTATATAATCTGTATCTATGTCACCTATATCTATCATCTATCTATGTATCTGTCTATCTAATCTGTATATCTATATAATATCATCTATATATATCATATCATCTATAACACTGTCCGTCTCTATCTCTATCTCTATCTTCAGTTACTTAAGTATTGGCCTTACAGTACTTGAAGAGACCCTACAAGAAAGCTGGGGAGGAACTTTTTGTCAAGGACGTGTAGTGACTGGACAAGGGGAATGGCTTTGAGCTGGAAGAAGGGAGGCTGAGACTGCAGATTAGTGAGAAATTCTTTCCAGTGAGAGTGATGAGACATTGGAACAGGCTGCCTAGGGAGGTTGTGGATGCCCCCTCCCTGGAACTGTTGGATGAGGTCTTGAGCAACCTGTTCTAGTGGAAGGTGGCCCTGTCCATGCTGGATCTCTAAGGATATTTCTAACACAACCTGTGCTATGATTCTGTGATACCTGTTAGAAATGTGCATTTTGATTTAGTATGAATAACACCACAAGTAAAAAATGTTCAGCTTCTCATCAAAAGTCAAATATTAATTTGTATCCACAGTTGTACTGCAGTTCATGCTGATGCTCATGTCTTAGATTCTGCTGAGATTCCCCCAAAGCTCTGAATCTTCTGTCCTTGATGCCCATGTATTTGTTTAATGCAGTTATAGAAACCTTCACTTCTCCTCACAGGCTCTTTAATATGAGAAGGAAATTGGTTCAGGCACTTTTAAAAGAAACAGTGGAGTAAATACAGTTTAGGCTGTGATGTTTGTATCCTTCTGGGAAAAGGAGCAATTTTGTGGTGGTTTTGCTTTGGGTTTTTTTTTTGGGGGGAGGGGTTGTTGTTCCCCCCCCCTATATTTTAAGTAGTAGAAAAATGATGAGAAAAAAAAAATACTCAAGACATTTGTTGACCCCAAAATCCACCACAGCATCAATGAATCAGACAGGAACAAAGTAAGCTCATCAACTGAGGAAAAAAAAAAAAAACATTGTTCCTTGTCAAGCAACTTCATATCCTAAGCATGCTTGAGGCTTCTCAAAAAAAAAAAAATCCCCAAAGCCTTGTGTTAGCATTCCTGAAAGATTGTTGTGTTTGGGTTACTCATTACTGCTACACACTCAGCCTTTCACCCACCCTTGGCAATTTGTGTTTGCCGTTGATTTTAACGCTGGTGACATCAGATGCTAATTGATCTAACAGTGATTAAGGACCTGGTTCCAGTTGCTTAACTTCTATCTGGTAGAACTTTCTCTCTTCAGTAAGCCCGCTGAGTCAGTAGGATAAATCTGAAAGTCAATGTTAATGATTCAGTAAGTGTTATTTGACTGAACTCAGCTAGCTGATGGATTTTATAATGCAAGGAGGGGGAAAAAAAAAAAAACCAAAACTGCACACACACAAAAAAAAAAAGCTTATAATATGATATAGAACTTCAAAATTTATCTTTTATTTTCAAGCATCTTGGTTTCTCACCAAGGCTGATGGCTTAGTAAGGATACCTAATATAAGCCCCAGAGACTTGGGGCTGTTTCATGTGAAGAGGAGAAGACTTGAGAAGAGATCTAATAAATATCTATAAATATCTAGGGCGGGGGGAAGGGGAGGGGAAGAAGGAAGGGACAGCCTGGGCAACATGACCTAGATGAGGATGTCGCTCTTTACTGCACAGGGAGTTGGACTAGATGACCTTCAGAGGTCTCTTCCAACCCAGACCGTTCTATACTTCTATGATTCTTTATTCTAGCCTCTGCTCACTTGTGCCGTGGCACAGGACAAGGGCAAGGGATGGAAAGTGTAGCACAGTAGATTCCACCTCAAGATGAGAAAGAACTTTTTTGCTGTAAGGGTGACAGAGTGACAGAGTAGTGGCACAGGCTGCCCAGAGAGGTTGTGGAGTCTCCTCTGGAGCCTTTCCATCCCTGTCTGGATGTGTTCCTTTGCCACCTGTGCTTGATTCTCTGGTCCTGCTCTGCCAGGAGGGTTGGATTGGAATCTCTCCAGAGGTCCCTTCCAACCCCTAACATCCTGTGATCCTGTGATAAATGGACCAAGAGGGGGTATTTAGACTGGAAGAAATTCTTTCCAGTGAGGGTGATGAGACACTGGAACAGGTTGCTCAGGGAGGCTGTGGATGTCCCCTCCCTGAAGGTGTACAAGACCTATGTGAATGCAGCATTGAGAACTCTGGGCTAGTGGAAAGTTTCCTTGTCCACGACAGTGGAGTTAGACTTAGTTTATCTTCAATATCCCTTCCAACCTAAACCATTTAATGAGTTTGTTGTGGTAGGCCTGTAAACAGGCCAAAATAGGCTTATACGTGTCCTGGCTTGCCCAGACATGTTTTTCTTCTCTCCCTCCTCCTGCTATGTGGAGAAGCAAAACACAGGAAGGAGGACAAAGAAGCTGGAGCCACTGAGCCTAAGGACCCTGGCTTGCTCAGACTTGTTTTATTCCTGTTTATATCCTGTGGCAAACAAGGTGCATACACTTGGCTTGTGCTTGCCTTGTGCAAGGCCTATTTTTTTTTTTTTTGGATAAAGCAAGACTATGGCTTCACCTAATACGGTTAAGATTGACTATATGCTATTCTGATTGGCTATTCTGTGCCCAAAGGCACATTAGTCTTGGGCTGTGTTGATAAAAGAGATGAGAAGGTAACAACGTGCTCTGTCCTTGTGTTCATGCTTGCCTGCTGCTGCCTGCTGCCATTGCCTTCTGCAGCATTATGCTATGCTAAACTGTAAGCTAGTAACAAACCCTGATACTTTGGGTTTGTCTGGAAACTGCCTGGCTGGAGTTTACCATGAATAGGCATAATTGCCTCCAGGTGATAGACCTGCATAGCCCGTGTGACATCTGTGCCAAGACTGCACATTGTAGACATCCTGGCTACACCTGCCAAGATGAGGAGCCCTCAAAGTGACACACAGATCATCCAGAGGGCCAGGATAAGGTCAGAGATCATCTGCCTCCTTTCCCCAGCATCCTGTGAAGCCTGGGAAGAGTCAGTAGGCTCAGGGGCTGACAAGGCATCGACAGAACTCCATGAAAGTGTTTGGGTGCTGTCTGAAGCTGTACCTAGCCCTGTGAGTTGGGGGCTAACTTTTGTGAGTAAATATTCAAAGCCTCTCTCTAAGAAATTCTGTAACTAGATTCTGTTGTGCCTTTCTGCAGAAAGGAGCCTCTCAAGTCCCCTGGTGGGGAAGAGGTATAACTGAAATGAAGCATCTCTTTCCAGCTGTAATGTTTGCATTTCTTAAAGTGTTCTAGTTTTTCCTGTTCCCTGTATGTTTAAGTATCCAAACCGTGTGTTTTGAACAGTGTAAATAAGATTTCTGGTGAGGTTTAATGTTAATAAACAATTTTCATTGTTGTTGACAATCTTTGCCTGGATATCAAAATTAATATTGATTATTAATTTTGCATAGTTCATAACAGAGTTATATGAGTTCTAATTGAGAGAGCAAATAGGTAGCACATGGGACAATTCTGAGTTACAATATGCATTTTGATTGAGTTTGAATAACATAAACTCCAGAAAATGTTGAGATTTCCATCAAAAGCCAAGTATTAGTTTGTATCTATAGAGAATCTGCAGCTCATGGCATACTCGTGTCTTAGGTTCTGATGAGATCACTCAAAGCTGCTTAATATCTGAAATTTGCTATAATTATCATGAGAGCACCTGACTAATTCTAATTTTTGGGAGGGGAGTGTGGAGGAGTCAGAGTTATAAATAATTTCTTTCTGATTTAGAGAGAGGGAAATGCCAGCATATACATCAGCCATGTTCTTGGTTCCCTTCATCTTGGAGAGGGTAGCATATCCAACTTTATACATACAAAGTTTTCTGTCAGAGTCCTGATGAATTTAGGGCCATTAAAAAAAAAATAAAAATATAAATAAATAAATAATAATTAAAAAAAAAAAAACAAAACAAAAAAAACAACCAATCTGGGACTTTTTGGTAACCCACCTGAGAATATCTCATACCTTGGCAAGAACATAATAAACAGGTCAGTACTTTACAAACCCAAATTAGATAATCCATCCAGAAGCCTCACATCTGGAATATTGTGGCCTCTCAATCCAAGAAGGACCTCAGGGAACTGCTTGAGAGAGTCCAGCAGAGAGCCATAAAGATGTTGAAGGAAGTGGAAGATCTTCCTTAGGAGGCGAGCCTGAGGGATCTGGGGCTGTGCTGCTGGGAGAAGAGGAACCTGAGGGGTGACCTTAGTCATGGTGATAAAAATGTGCAGGGTGAGTGCCCAGGGGCTGGAGCCAGGCTCTGCTGGGTGATGCCCAATGACAGCACAAGGGGCAGTGGTGGAAGCTGAGGCATAGGAAGGTCCATGGAGACATAAGGAGGATTTTTTTTTCCCTGTGAGGGTGAGAGAACCCTGGGAGAGGCTGCCCAGGGGCGTTGTGGAGTCTCCTTCTCTGGAGATATTTAATAGCTGCCTGGATGTGTTCCTGTGTGATCTGCTGTAGGTGGTCCTGCTGTGGCAGGAGAGGTGGACTGGACGAGCTTTGGAGGTCCCTTCCAGCCGCTTACATTCTGTGATTCTGTGAAATCCTGCTCAGAAGTAATTCGAATCAGGCTGAAGCATATTTGACAGGTGTGTTAAGAGACCATACTGCTGCCTGGCCGTCATTGGACACCTCAGTGGAGCCATTACTTATAGCCACTGAAATCTTGGAACACTTCACAAGGCTTCAGGGTTGGAATATTCGGATAAGCAGTGATGGCTTTGAAATTTAATAAAAAAAAAAAAAAAAAGACCTTTTTTTTACTATGAGGGCAATTAAGCACTGACCCCAGCTACCCAGAGCAATAGTAGGATGATCCATTCCTGGGACCACTCCAGCTTAGGTTGGACAGGGTTCAGTTGAAGGTCAGAGATTCCCAGAATGATTTGTGTTGGAAGGGACCTTAAAGGTCATCTAGTTCCAACCTCTCTGCCATGGGCAGGGACACCTCCCATGAGACCAGATTGGTCAAAGTCTTGTCCAACCTGTCCTTGAACACTGCAGAAGGGTTAGACTAGATAAGCTTTAAAAGTTTATTTCAACCCAAGCCTTTCCATGTTTCAATGGTAACACCATCACAGAGTTTTAGGTAACTTTTATGTGTATACACATTTTAAACCAACATTTATTTCTGTAATTAGAGAACTGATTTTCATTCCATAAAAGTTATTCCCACATCTTTCTGAAGATACTGGAAAGGAGGCTGATAGGAGCTGGTGATCAACCTGTTGCCCCAATTAACTGGAGATGTTGTGAGAGGAAATGGCCCCAAGTTGTGCCAGGGGAGCTTTAGGTTGGAGAGTAGGAAAAAAATCTTTCCTGCAAGAGTGGTCAGCGATGCCCAGGGAAGAGGTAGAGTCAGCATGCCTGGAGGAGTTCAAGAAAGCTGTGGACAAGGCACTGTGGGACATGGTTTAGTGGCCATGATGGTATTAGGTCAATGGTTGAACTCAGTGATCTTTGAGGTCTCTTCAAACTGAAACAATTCAATAAATCTGTGATAAATCCATACTTTATTATTATTATTATTATTATTATTATTATTATTATTATTATTATTATTTTGGTGTCATTGCTCTGTGTCAGTGGCTGGAACTGGTACCTGTGACTCCTGCTTGTTCACCACTTCTTTTGCAAAGACATCTTTACACCTCATTTCATTTTACTGTCATTCCCGCTGCTTTACTGGCTGAGCTGGGACCTGCGAGTGCTGCTTAAACTGTCAGGATCAGGCAGGCTTTTAAGAAAATGAGTTTTGACATTTTGATTACTTTTTTTTTTTTTTCTCCCCCCTTCAGACTATCCCTTGTTTTTCAGTTACTGCTTTCTGAGCAGGGAGATTCCCTTGCAAGCAGCCCTGAACTTGTTCCCATACTGTCCAGCAGGTGGCAGCAGTGCCACGTTGGAGCATATCTTGTGTCGTGTGTGTGTGTGTCCCCATCCCGCCCCATCCCCTCCCATCAAGTGTTAACGCGATTGGCCAATCAGTGCTAAGATGATGGGAGGTAATTGGGTAATTGTATTTTACTGATCACAAGCAGAGAAAAGAAGAAGGGAGGGGGATGGGGGGAGAGGAAAAGAAAGGGTAAAAAAAAAAAAAAAAAAAAAAAAAAAAAAAAAAA
>VWZI01014737.1:39050-97427 GCA_013396835.1 Psilopogon haemacephalus
GCATGTTAGGGTTATTGATAACACAGCTGCTAAAGTGGGAGGTTGGTGTCCCCATTAGCCTTTCAGGTTGCTCATACCCAGTGCAAAGTCTGCTGGTTCAAAAGAGCTTTACTGCATTTAACGCCTGCCTGAGTCTCACTGTGTACGGTGCAGGGAATTAAAACCATAATGGATTTCTCTTTTGAACTGGAAAGAATCATAGAATAGAATCATAGAATGGCTTAGGATTGAAGGGACCTCAAAGCTCATCCAGTTCCAACCCCCCACCATAGACAGGGACACTTCCCACTAGAACCTGACCTTGAACACCCCAAGGGAGGGAGCAGTCACAGCCTCCCTGGGCAACTTGTGCCAGTGTCTCACCATCCTCTCTGCAAGGAACTTCTTCCTGACATCCAGTTTAAATCTCCCCTCTGCCACTTTAAACCCATTCCTTCTCCTCCTGTCATTACAAGACCTTGTCAATAGTTCCTCCCCAGTCCTCCTGTAGCCCACTTCAGATACTGGAAGGCCACACCAAGATTTCCTGGAAGCCTTCTCTTCTCCAGGCTTCAGAAGCCCAACTCTTGTAGCCTGTCCTCAGAGCAGAGCTGCTGCAGTCCTCTGAGCATCTTTGTGGCCTCCTCTGGATTCTCTCCAACAGTTCCATGTCCTTTTTGTGTTGGTGGCTCCAGAACTGCACACAGTTGGAATAAACACCCTCTCCTTCAGTGAATGCACATGCTGATATCTCTCTTTCTGTAATGTACATTTCACTGAGTCCTCTGGCTCTGGAGATTGACTTGTATATGTTAAGTAAAGGCCAGGAGCTATCTGTCAAAGACTACTGAATCAAATCATCAGAGAGGAGGGCTTAGTCCTCAAGTAACTTTTTATTAGAGGGGGGAAGCAGGCAGGGTAGGAGGGGCAGTACTGTATTTTTTATTGGGAAACTTCTGTTTTGGAGGTATGTCTGAAAGCTCTCCTGCAGCAGTACTAGAATGTCATTCAGGCTGTGAAAGTTGGGGTTCTTCAGCCTGGAAAAGAGAAGGCTCTGGGGAGACCTTAGAACAGTCTTCCAGTACCTGAAGGGGGCTACAAGGAAGCTGGGGAAGGACTTTTTGCAAGGACTTTGTAGTAATAGCATGAGGGGCAATGGCTTTCAACTTGAGTAGAGTAGATTGAGACGGGAGATTAGGAAGAAATAATTCGCAGTGAGGGTCGTGAGACACTGGAACAGGCTGCTCAGGGAGGCTGTGGATATTTAGTTACATCCAAAGAGCTCTCAAACTTTGCACAGCAGGAAGAAATAACAAATCTTCCTGAGTGGACTTCAGAAGTCTGCATTCCTGACTACCTGTTTAATCCAGGGTGGTTTTGAATATCCCCTCCCTGGAAGTGTTCAAGGACAGATTGGATGAGACCTTGAGCAACCTGGGCTAGTGGGAAGCATCCTCCAGGAAAATGAGGTGAAAAAATGATTGGAGAAAATGTGCAGGTTTTGAGTATAAACAGAATACTTTCTAGAAATGTGATTGTTTGCCAGAGAAAAAAAACAAATTGCAGAATCACAGAGTGGTAGAGGTGGGAAGGGACCTCCAGAGATCATCTAGTCCCAACCCCCATGCTAAGACAGGTTCAGTTAGAGAAGGCCACACAGGAACATGTCCAGGTGGGTTCTGAATGTCTGCAGAGATGGAGGTTCCACTACCTCTCTGGGCAGCCTGTTCCAATGCTCCATTACTTAAATTAAAGAAGTTTCTCCTTATGGTTTCATGAAACTTCTTTTGTTCCAATTGTGCCTGTTACCCCTTGCCCTGTCACTGGGCACCACTGCAAAAAGCCTGGTCTCATCCTCCTGACATCCACCCTGTAAGTATTGCAGAATCACAGAATGCTCTCAAAGAGACCTCCAGAGCTCATCCAGTCCAACTCAACAGGGACATCCTCCCCATAGCTCTGTCCAGCCTCACTTTATATATCTCCAGGGATGAGGACCCAACCATCTTCCTGGGCAACCTGTTTCAGGATTCCACAACACTCATGGTAGAACTTGTTCCTAACATCCAGTCTAAATCTGCTCTTCCCTGGTTTGAAAGCATTGCCCTTTATTCTATAATTGCAGGCCTCTGCAAAGAGTCTCTCTCCATCCTTCTTATAGCCCTCTTTGGGTGCTGGAAGGATGCTATTATGTGTCTCCAGAGCCTCCTCTATTTCAGGCTGAACACCCCCAGCTCCCTCAGCCTGCCCTTGTACCAGAACTGCTTCAGCATTGATGAGATCCCTCCTCAGTCTGCTGTTCTTGAGACTAAAGAGCCCAAATTCTCTTAGTCTTTCCTCATCAGAGAGATGTTCCAGTCCCCTCAGCATCTTTGTAGCCCTAAATCCAAAAGGGAATCACATTAGACTACTACTTGTCTGTCTTTAATGCAAGAAATATTGAAGTCAACATTACCAATTAACCAAAAAAAACACAAACCAAAATAGTGCACAGTAGGTTAAAACAAAGGCAAAAAGGAAAACAAAACAATCCCTATTAAAAATGAGGTACAAAATTAATATAATTGGTCTAATAAGAGAGAACTGTTGACAAGGTTGGCTGGTGGGCTTAGAATATTCCAGAAGGTTGGACTTGATTTTCTTAGAGGTCTTTTCCAAACTTAATGATTCTGTGATTGCATGAACTGGAGGATTGGTGCTGTTTACATTGCTCCTGGTCTGGCAGATCCCCTATGAGGTGTATTGGCAGTGGTGATGCAGAGCTGACACAGCTTTCAATTAATAGCTCTGCTCAGTGCCTGGAAAAGCCACAAGGAAAAATTCTTCTCAGGAAAAGCCAAAAGCAAGTGAAAGAATATTAGAGACAACAAGGATTAGGGATCAATATTGTTAAATCATCAGCCCTGTTATGCTTGAGTACTCTGGAGTGTTCATCTAGAAAACACCCCAGTGATGCAATCACACAGAAGTTGGTAATTGTTGACCATTTATTCTGGTGCAAATTTTAGGTAACACAAGAGAACATCCAAGACAGGATTCAGCTGAAAGAGAATTAAAGCAGGAGAAATGCTTATTGGCAGTAATATTACAGAATGGTTTGGGTTGGAAGGGGTATTTATAGAATCATAGAATGGTTTAGGTTGAAAGGGACCTCAAAGCTCATCCAGTTCCAACCCCCTGCCATAGACAGGGACACCTTCCACTAGAACAGATTTCTCAAGGCTTCATTCAACCTGGCCTTAAACAGCTCCAGTATCATCTAGTCCACCCCCGCCTACAGTGAGCAGAGATATCTGCAGCTAGATCAGAGACTCAAACTGTATGTCCTAGAATGGTTGCAGCAATGGTGCAGGAACACACAGATTGGGATTGAAGGCAGAATGGACAGAGTCCTCCTTGGATGTTGGCCGTTGATGAAGAGGCTGGACCCTGCTGATCCCTCAGCTTTCTGCTGAAGATGCCAGACATGTATTCAATCACTTGCTGGTCAATTGAGGGTAACCTATCCTGTGTGCTTCTCATCACATCTGTCACCTCTGCCTTTCTGCAGCTCAAGGTGGGGCACAAGCTGTGGCGGTGCCCCTGGTGTGCAGAGGAACAAGTCTAAGTCAGAGCCTTTGTGCAGCCCAGCCCTTGGCAGGAACTCTCCCATCAGCTTCTCCCTGCTAGGTACAGCCCCTGGCTGTGTAAACTGCCCTGAGCTTCAGAAAGTGCCTCAGTGAGCAGAGCCTGAGCTGAGAAGTGACAGCATTGAACAGAATCAGCTCTGGTCTAACTCAAAGCAGGACAGGGGGATTAATTATCTCAGTGTGCTTAGAGGTTTTTAGGTGTTTATTGCATTTTGTGAGCATCTTGCATTGTGGTTTCTGTACTGTATTGCTGATCCTGCCCTGGCACTCAATGCAGACTAATGCAATGATGTTGGTTAGAGTGATGTGATTTAAATCATATGAATTGAGACATTTTCCCTTGCAAGAGTAAGTATCAGCAGCGTGACAAGTCAGACAGGCTTGAAGAGTGATACTGGATGCAAAATGTTAGACATGAGAAGGAGAGATACAGGACAGACCTTCAGAATGAGGGGTGCTTGTAAAAGCAAGCCTGAAAAGGAGCTGAGATTATAACAGATAAAAAGTAATGTTGGGAAAAAAAAAAAAAAACAACAAAAAAAACCAAACACCCAAACAAACCAAAGGAAAAATGCAGTGCTCAAACTCTAGTCTATTGGTCAGGAAACTGAGAGCTGATATGATTCATGTATGAGGGAAAACCCAGGTTGGGGGGGTGGATTTAAAATGTTTTCTCATCGAGTAAATAAAGTGTCAAGTGGCAGCAAAGAAGATGAGAGCTCATAAATCCAGGTTACAAATTAAGAGTAGGTTTTTGGTTGTTTGTTTTTTTTTTTTCCCCCAGTGAATGTGATTTAGTACTTTTAAAATTTAACCCTTGGGAAAGGGTTTCTCTGCCTCCTGGAGTCCATGTGCATGGATTGGATGTCTTGGTGGAAGACTGTTGATAGTGTATTGTCTACAGTTGTTTGTATGCTGTGATAGACAGAAAGGCAGAGTAGGTAGTTCTGAGGTCACTGTACCCTGAGGTCCTGCTGGTAGAAAGAATTGCAGAGTCAAATATAATCACAGATTGCATCAGGTTGGAAGGGACCCTCGAAGGTCATCTTGTTCCAGCCCCCTACAAGCAGCAGGGACATCTCCAATTAGACCAGGTTGTGCAGGGTTCCATCAAATTTGGCATCAGTGACATCTCCGGGCTGTGGTGGCTCAATCTCCATCCCTGGAGGCATTTCCAAGAGGCAGAGATGTGGTGTTGAGACATATGGTTTAGGGACAGACTTGGTAGAGTTAGAGAATGGTTGGACTCAATGATCTGAAAGGTCTTTTCCAGCCAAACTGATTGTGTTTTATAACCAAGCTTTCAACCCCAGGGATTCCAGTCCCTGCTGAGATTGCTAGCGGAAGGCCCAGGAATTTCTTGGGTGATCTGCTTCTTTTATGGCAGTGCTCTGACTCAGTATCACTACCTTCCAAATCTGTCTGGTTAGCTGGGGGAAAAAAAAGAGTCTTCTGAAATCTGCTAATTTGTTAAAACTGGAATGATTTATGTAGGTCAGGTTTCTAGGCTGTGGTGAGGATGAACACTCACCATGCATATTTATTCATCTGCTCTGTAGCCCATCCACCAATGCTATGTGTGTGAACAAGCTTCCACTTCACAGAATCACAGAATGTCCGAGACCTCCAGAGATACAACCCCCCTGCCAGAGCAGCATCACCCAGGGTAGTCCACACAGGAATGCAACCAGGTGGGGTTAGAAAAGCTCCAGAGAAGGAGACTCCACAACCTCTCTGGGCAGCCTTCTCCAGGGCTCTGGCAACCTCACTCTAAAGAAGTTTCTCCTCATGCTGTTCCAGTTTGGATCCATTGCTCCTTGGCTTCTTGCTGTGCACAACCCAAAAGAGCTTGGCCCCCTCCACTTGACACCCACCCCTCAGCTATTGATAGACATTGCTCAAATCCCTTTTCAGCCTTCTCTTTGCCAGACTAAACAGCCCCAGGGCTTTCAATCTTTCTCCACAGGGGAGATGCTCAAGTCCCACAATCATCCTCATGGCGCTCTGCTGGACTCTCTCCAGCAGGTCCCTGTCTCTCTTGAACTGAGGAGCCCAAAACTGGACACAGCATTGCAGACATGGTCTCAGCAGGGCAGAATAGAGAGGGAGAAGAACCTCCTTAGCCCTGCTGGACACTTTTCTTGTTGCACCTCAGGCTGCCATTGGTTCTCTTGCCCTCAAGGGCACATTGCTGCCCCATGCAGAGCTTGCTGCCCACCAGCACTCCAAGGTCTTTCTCCACAGAGTTGCTCTCCAGCAGGGTAGCATCTAACCTTTACTGGTGCCTGCTGTTATTCCTCCCCAGGTGCAGGAGCCTGAACTTATCCTTATTGGACTTCACGAGGTTTGCCTTCACCCAGCTCTGAAGACTGTCTAGATCTGGTTGGGTGGCAGCACTGCCTAATGGGGTGTTGGCCACCCCCTCAACGTCCACCTCCTCCCTGGTGGAGACACCTAAATCAAAATTACCCTTGATGTATGGCCTCAGAGTGTTTTTTCTATCTTAGACTTCCAGATAGGAATACAGATAGGAACTTCTGTGGTAATTTATCTTGGTGCCAGACTTCTTTCCCGGTCTGAGATGGACTAAATATAGAAGTGTTAAAGTTGGTCCATCCTTCACTCCATTTCTCTCTGCACATGGGCCACTAAGCATTGCTCCACCCACATTTTTTTTCTTGCTATGAATGGATGTGAAGCATTTTAGCCTAGAAATGTGGGTTTTCTCTATTTTCATAAAATAGCTCCACTTGTGGACTTGATTTTACTTGTTTACCTCTTTTGCTAATGCTTGTACTCAGTTGTGGAAAGCAAAGCAGAGAAGAGGATGATGTAAGCTCGGCCCAGCGTCTCTGCATGGTAGCTGTTGGTTGTGTAGGTTGCAGCCATACACAATCTCAGTGGGCTGCCATGGTCATAGCTCCTCTTCCTCTGGTTTCTTTGGCACAATTTGTTCTAAACCCATCTGAAAAATTTACTAATGGAAATCTCAGATTTAAGGCGCTTCAGGCTTAGCAAGTGAGGTTGGTGGTGGCTTCCTCTGTTCAGTTTTGAGTTTCCTGGTATGTTCCATAGTTATTTATTTTTTTTGTGTGTGTAATCTGTGCCTCCTGCATTCAAGACCTTTCCTGGAGGAGTGGGCAAGGTTCCTTGTTACAGTTGAATGTAGTTAGCCTGAGAGGTCCTGGACAAGAAGAAAGCATTCTCTGGGGTAGAATTCTTGTCACAGGAAGGGCACTCACAGAATGCCAGGTTGGAAGGGACTCCAAGGATCATCTGCTCCAACTAGGTAAGAGACTAATTAAAATAAGACATCCCAGCACCCTGTCAAGCTGAGTCAAGAACTGTCCACTGTAGGGGAATCCACCACTTCCCTTGGGAGATGATTCCAATGTCCAACTGTTCTCATGGTGAAATGTTTCCTTCTAGATTCGAATCAGAATGTCCCCAGCAGTAACTTGTACCCCTTGCCTTTTCCATGGGCCTCCTTATACAAAGGGAATCTTCATGCTGCTGGTAGCCACCCTTTATGTCCTGCTCCATGGTAATCTGGTCTTCCCTAAGCCTTCTCTTCTCAAGGCTGAACAAATACAGTTGTCTCAGCCTTTCTTTGTATGGCAGGTACCTTTAATTTAGAATTAACTATATTCAGTTGCTCTTGACTATAAATTGTTGACAGAATCTATGTCCTGAGATGTCCAGTCCTTATTTCTTTCACCTTTACTGAAAAAATCACCAAATTATAATCATGCCATTTCCTCAATCTTTCCTCATCAGAGAGATCACAGCATCACAGAATGTCAAGAGCTCGAAGGGACCTCCAAAGCTCATCCAGTCCAACTCCCCTGCCACAGCAGGAGCACCTACAGCAGATCACACAGGAACACATCCAGGCAGCTATTAAATATCTCCAGAGAAGGAGACTCCACAACTCCCCTGGGCAGCCTCTCCCAGGGTTCTCTCACCCTCACAGGGAAAAAAATTCCTCCTCTTATTTCCATGGAACTTCCTATGCCTCAGCTTCCACCACTGCCCCTTGTGCTGTCATTGGGCATCACCCAGCAGAGCCTGGCTCCAGCCTCTGGGCACTCACCCTGCACCTCTTTATCACCATGACTGAGGTCACCTCTCAGGCTCCTCCTCTCCCAGCAGCACAGCCCCAGCTCCCTCAGGCTCTCCTCCTAAGGAAGATTTTCCACTTCCTTCAGTATCTTTGTGACCTTGTGCTGCACTCTCTAAAGCAGTTCTATGTCCCTCTTGAACTGAGGCACCCAGAACTGGACACAGCACTCCAGATGCAGCCTCACTGGGGCAGAGTAGAGAGGCAGGAGAACCTCTCTTGACCTACTCACCACAGCCTTTCTAATCCACCCCAGGATGCCCTTGGCCTTCTTGGCCACCAGAGCACATGGCTGGCTCATGGACATCCTTCCATCCACCAGGACTCCCAGGTGCTTTTCCCCTTTTCTGCCTTTCAGCAGGTCAGTCCCCAGCCTATGCTGCTCCCTGGGGTTGTTCTTTCCCAGGTGCCAGACTCTACACTTGCCCTTGCTGAATTCCATTACATTTCTTCCTGCCCAAATGTTTCAATCCCAGTAGCATCTTTGTAGCTCTTTTCTGTACCCTCTCCAGCAAGTATCATCTGGAAACAGTGTTCCAGATGAGACCTCAGCAGAGCACAGCAGAGGGGCAGGAAAACCTCCCTCTGTGTGCTGGCTACACTCTTCTTGACACACCCCATAATGAGTTTATGTTGGAAGTGACGTCAAAACTCATCCAGTTCAACCCCCCTGTTATGGACAGGGTCATCTCCCACTAGAACAGGTCACTCAAGGTCTCATTCAGCCTGGCCTTGAACACCTCCAGGGAGGGAGTATCCACAAGCTCCCTGGGCAACCTTTTCCAGTGTCTCACCATCCTCACTGTAAAGAACTTGTTCCTAACATCCAGTTGAAATGTCCTCTCTTCCAGTTTATACCCACTCCTCCTCATCCTGTCATTACAGGACCTTGTGAATAGTCCCTCCCCATCCCTCCTGTGGGCCGCTTTCAAATACTGGAAAGCTACTATAAGGTCTCTACTACAAGAATGCCATTGACCTTCTTGGCCACAAGGGCACATTGCTGTCCCATGGTCATCCTGTTGTCCACCAAGACTCCCAGGGCCTTTTCTCCGGAGCTGCTCTCCAACAGATCAGCCTCTAAGCTGCTGCTCAGAGTTACTCTGTCAGTGCATCGAAAGGGAAGCTAAGACTTACCAGGTCTGGTTCTCCATTTATTGTCATTTGTCATCCAGTAACACAAGAATTTCACAAGTAGGAAACTGGAAGTGTAGATTTTGAGCTCTCCAAACTCAGGTCTGAGAAGATAGTGGGAGCTTGAATGCTTTGTAGAGGAAATCATCCGCTTCTCCAGTATTCCAAATTTTGGGAAGTTCAGGATGAGGTTATAGACAAGGCTATACTTCTGACCTTGCTGTTCTAGTCTTTATTGTGTTCCTTTTTTGCTTCTTTGCTATAGGATTGGATAGATAATCTTAATTTTGCAGAGATTACTCAAGTTAATTATGTGACCTCAGATGCTTGCTTCCAGATGAAGGCTATGTGAATGGCTGCCGTAAGTTCTCAGCTGAGACTTCTCTTCTTCAGGCTGAACATTTCCAACTCTTGCAGTCTGTCCCCATAGGGGAGATTCTCCAGCCTTCTGATCACCTTTGAGGCTCTCCTCTGGACCTGCTCCAACAGTTTGGTGTCCTTTTTGTGTTGGAGTCCCCAGCACTGGGGGCAGAAGTTCATCTAGGGTAATTTTTTCATAATGCTTTTGTTTGTAGTCTCCTCCAATATGTTGTAAATTAAACACTGTCCCAGAGAGGTAGGAGATACCCCATATCTGAAAACATTCCAGGTCACGTTGGATGCAGCTCTGAGCAACCTGCTGTAGCTGCAGAGGTTCACACAGGAGACCTGGATCAGATGACCCTTAAAGGTCCTTTCCAAGCCAACCCATTCCACCGCAGGGTGGTTGGGCTAGAAGATCTCTAGAGGTCCCTTCCAGTACATTGTATGATTCTACAATTTATGACTCTGTGAGTCTATGAGTATGTGATTCGATGGCTGGACTAACTGGTCTTGGAGGTCTTCTCCAAGCAAAACAATTCCATGAGGTTATGATTCCTGAGGCATCCTTCTCTTACATAACCCTGATTTTATTTGTGCAATGTCCTGTTCCTTACATTTTACATCAAATAAGGAATAAGTGTAGCTGAAGTTTTACACCATCATCCCATTAACTTCTTACCATTTGGGAGTTTGGGAAAAAAAATGTCTAGCAGGCACTGTCTGGGATGATCTCTTTGTCTTTTCTCTTTCCCAGTCCCTTCCCCAAATACAGAGGTTCCTGTAACCATTGACCTGTGGTGGGATGGGTCCAATGACTACAGAGGCCAGCATGGGTTCAGTTTGCTTACTAGGAAAACTAACTTTGCCTGGGCTACTCTTGACTCCTTGTCTAGAACTTCTTGTGAATGTTGTCAATAGATCATCTCCTCTCAGTGGCAGCGAGCTCAGAAGTTCTTTTTCTTGTGCAGAACTTCCAAAAAGCCCCTCAGCGCCAGAGGTCCCTTGAATCATAGAATCATAGAATCAGTCAGGGTTGGAAGGGACCACAAGGATCATCTAGTTCCAACCCCCCTGCCATGGGCTTGGAGTCTTGGACTATAATGACATAATCATGGTGATGGGGAGAGGTGTCTGAGGACTTCCTGAAAGCCTCTTTCTGAGCATTTCTCTACCTCTTTTCAATGAAAACTTAAAAACTTGGAAGCTAGGATGCTGTTCTTGCCAGATTTTCCAGCCAGATGGAGTTATGGACCAGAATGAAGCCTCACTGAAAATAAAGTAAGTTCTATATTAAGGAAAAAATGTACTAGAGGAGCTGTCAAATTAACTTGACTGAGAATGAGATGAACTACTTCTACTATTAAAACTGTTTCTGCTGCAACTTGAATTCCAGGTTCAGGTTTGGATCCCTCCTTACAAGTGAGACATTGAGGTGTTGGAGCATGTCCAGAGGAGGGCAACAAAGCTGTTGAATGGTCTAGAGAGCAAGGTTCTGGTGAGGAGTGGCTGGGGATAATGTGGTTGTTTAACCTGTAGAAGAGGAGGCTGAAGGGAGACCTCATTGCTCTCTACAACTCCCTGAAAGGAGGTTTCAGTGAGGTGGGGGGTGGTCTCTTTTCCCTAGTATCAGGTGATAGAAGGAGAGGGAATGGCCTGAAAATGCACCAGGGAAGTTTTAGATTGGAGATTGAGAAAAGTTTCTTTGCTGCAAGAGTGGTCAGTGATTGACACAGGATGCTCAGGGAGGTGGTGCTCGAGGTGAGGCCTCCCCAGTGCCACCACAGGGCAAAATGACAGCCCTGGTGCTGCTTCCCACACTGTTCCTGTACAAGTCAGGATGCCATTGGCCTTCCATGCCAGAACACTGCTGGCTCATGCCCAGCTGCTGTAACCCATCACTGCCAGGTCCCTCTCTGCAATTTTAGCTTCCTGTAACTTAAGACAAAGCACATTTGCATATTGCAGGTGAGATCCTTACACAATTTATGCAGCCAGAATTCCTTGTTTGTACCATTTCAGATACCAAAATCAGTTGAATGTAATTTAAGAAGCAGGAGTGGGATTTAAGAGGAGGTTTTATGAACTTCAGCTTCCAGTTAGAGGAAAAGGCAAGCAATTTCTTTTACTGCAGTCAGTGTCCCCATACAGAAACAAGAGTGGTTTCAGAGAGGAAAACAAAAGAACAAGTCCATCTTTTGTTTTTAAATATTCTATTAGTGAAACAATTCTGGGTACGGAGGTCAGAAAACTTCTTTTATCCTTCCATTCTTAAGGAAGGCTTTTTCTTGGTGCTCCAGCAATTTAATGATACCACAGACTAATTTATATACAGTCTCTTAGTGAGTTTTTTTGTTTTGTCCTCACATTTTTTTTTCCTCAGGCATAAAATTGAGCAAGCAAACAAAAATTTCCTTCCTTCGAGTTAAGGAAGATCAGAAGCCTGCCAGTTCTTTCTCTTAAGAGTAAATACTGGCAAACACCACCTTAATCAAACACTGCTTTGATATTTGAGCTCTAACTAAGTCAATAAGGAGGATTCCAATAGAGCCTGTTCAGGTCTTCTACATCTTTTGCACTTGCATGATTATTCATTTATTTTCAGTGTATACACTGGAATGGCTGAAGAGCACACTGTCCAGAATCTCTTTTCCCTGGGCACTATAAAATTTTACCTAGCCTTCCAATGGTGCAGTAGGTCACAAGCTTTAATGCTCTAAAGTTCTTTTTGTCATAATTCACAGCTTTGGTTGCTTCCAGTTCATAGAATCATGGAATGCTTTGGGTGGGAATGCCCTTTAAAGATCATCTGGGCCAATCCCTCTGCAGTCAGCAGGGACATCTCTAACTAGAGCAGGCTGCTCACAGCCCCAGACAGCTTGATCTGAAATGATTCCATGGAAGGAACATCTACCACATCTCTGGACACCCTGGGCCGGGGTTTCACCACTTTAGTGTGAAAGTATCGTTTTTTTTCTCTCTCTGGTCTAAATCTCTCTTTTAGTTTCAAACCATCACCCCTTGCCTGTCACAACAGACCCTGCTAAACGCCTTCTTGTTGTGTCAATACGTTGTGCATTTAGCAGATGACCCAATTCCCACTGCTGATGAAAGGTTTCTACAATGCCCCTTGAATACATAGGTTTCCCTTTTTACTTTGAATGCAGTTAACTTCTTTCTTCTTTCTTATCGTTTCTTTTTTTAAGTGGAATGTCAGGATCACCTCAGTGTCAAAGATCTGGACAGCTAGTTGCCACGTGTAACATATATCTGCAGGTGGTTGGAGCAATTTCAGAGCAGTGAAGCTGGTGAGGAATTTGAAGAACAGGACTGATGAGGAGGCGATGAGAGAGCTGGGCTTCTTTATCCCGAAGAAGACGAGGGTGAGAGGTGACCTCACTGCTCTCTGCAGCTGCCTGAAAGGAGGCTGGAGTGAGGCTGGTGTTGACCTCTTCTCCCAGCTAACTAATGACAGGACCAGAGGGAATAACAGAATCACAAAGAATCACAGAATGTCAGGGGTTGGAAGGGACATCCGAAGCTCATCCAGTCCAACCCTGCTACCAGAGCAGGAATACCTAGAGCAGGTCAAACAGGAACACATCCAGGCATCTTTTGAATATCTTCAGAGAAGGAGACTCCACAACCACCCTGGGCAGCCTGTTCCAGACTTCTGTCACCTTCACAGGGAAAAAAAATCCTCCTCATGTTTAAATGAAACTTCCCACCCTCATCTTCCACTATTGCCCCTTTTGTTGTCATTGGGCATCACCTAGCAAAGCCTGGTTCCAGCCTCCTGGCACTTGCTATTTAGATATCTATAAACATTGGCGAGTTCACCTCTCAGTCTCCTCCAAGCTAGAGAGCCCTAGCTCCCTTAGGCTCTCCTAGTAAGAGAGATGTTCCATTCCTTTAATCATCTTTGCAGCTTCAAGCTGTGATAGAGGAGGTGTAAGTTGGGTATTTGGAATAATTTCTTTGCTTCAAGAGTGGTCAGGCATCAGAACAGGCTGCCCAAGGAGGTGATGGAATCCCCATCCCTGGAGATGTTCAAGAAACCTGTGGACATGGCACTTCGGGACACGTTTTAATGGCCACGGTCTTGGGTTGATGGTTGGACTTGATCCTAGAGGTCTTCTCCAACTGAAAGAATGCTGATTCTATATATTGTGATACAAAGAGAGCTACCAACACAATTCATTAGCTTTCCATCTTTTCTCCCTAGTAAGTAGAAATAGGGTACAAAGAAACGGCCTCAAGTGCACTGTGGGGAAGATTTAGGTTGGAAATGAGGAACAATTCCTTTGCTGCAAGTGTGGCTGGGGATTGGCACAGGCTGCCCAGGGAGGTGGTACAGTCCCCATCACTGGAGGTGTTACAGAAAATGAGTAGATGTGGCACTCTGGAACATAGTCAAGTGGTCATGGAGGTGTTAGGTAGAAGGTTGGACTTGATGGTCTTAGAGGTCTTTTCTAACCTTAATCATTTTATGATAGTTTTGGCTGTGTTAAGGGGTAGGACCTGATGCAGCTGACCTGGAGTTTCAGGGAACATATTTAGTTATGATGATACTTTGGTTCTCTCATATTGATTTTGCTTACCAGTGCAAGCATGTGTGGAAAGGGGTGAAGTCAGCAACTAACATTACATATTGGTTTTGAAATGCTAATGAACCCTCTGCTATCCAATCTTCTCCTTTCAGCCTACCCTCCACTTATGCAAACACTCATCCCCTCCCTCCTCTGCCAACCAGCATATGGAGAGACCTGGAGTAAGATGTGGACTTTGACATGTGACTCAGAGGGCAAGAGATTCAGTCATGGGAGGGAAGTGAAATTCACAGCTTAGGACAATTTATTTTGCCCATCCTGCCCCGAGCAAGCTCCCAGCACAAGCAAAGGGCTTGCTGAGGGCTCTGTCGTGTTCTCAGTTGCCCTGAGTTTGCACGGGGAGCCAATGTCTCTTGCTAAGCAAGAAATACACTGATGAGTGCAGAACCATTGCGTTGAGAAAGGCTTTTCAGCAGCAGATTTTTGGCTGAATTTAAGGTTCCTATCACAGTTTCCAATGTTACTGTTCCTGCATATGAATCATTGCTTGTAATAAATCAGAAATTCACTAAAATCAAGTTCAAGCAAACATCTGCCAAGGGAAAAAGGAAAGCCAGTGCTGGGTTCTTTTCTTTCTTTCTTTCTTTCTTTCTTTCTTTCTTTCTTTCTTTCTTTCTTTCTTTCTTTCTTTCTTTCTTTCTTTCTCGCTTTCTTTCTCACTTTCTTTCTCTCTTTCCTTCTCTTTTCTCTTTCTTCCTTTCTTCCTTTCTTTTTTTCTTTCTTTCTCTCTTTCTTTCTCTCTTTCAAAGTCCTGGAGGGGAAAAAAAAATGTTTGCCTCAGTTCAGAGTTCCTTATCAAACTTTTCTCTGTTGCTTCAATTTGAGGGAGGTTCTCCTCCTACTCTACACTGCTCTAGAGAGACCTTTCCTGGAATATTTCATTCAGTTTTGGGCTCTCCAGTTCAGGTGGGATAGAGATCTACTGGAGAGAGTCCAATGCAGGTCTACAAAGGTGATTAAGGGGCTGGAGAACTACTTGATGAGGAGAGGCTGAGAGACCTGGGTCTGCTCAGTTTGCAGAGGAGAAGGCTGAGAGGGGATCTGAGCAATGTCTATCCAGAGCTGAGGGCTGGGGACCAGGAAGAAAGGGACAGGGACAGCCTCTGCTCACTTGTGCCCTGGCATAGCACAAGGGGCAAGGGATGGAAACTGCAGCACAGGAAGTTGCACCTCAGCATGAGGAAGAACTTCTTGATTGTAAGGCTCAGGCTGGCACAGGCTACCCAGAGATATTGTGGAGTCTCTTTCTCTGGAGACTTTCCAAACCCACCTGGATGTATTCCTGTATGCACTATTTGCTCTCTACAAGTACCTGAAAGGAGGCTGTAGCCAGGTGGGGTTGGTCTTTTCTGCCAGGCACCCATGGACAGAAGACAAGGACACAGGCTCAAGCTGCAGCAGGACAGGTTCAGGCTGGATGTTAGGAAGAAGTTCTTGCCAGCAAGAGTGATTGGCATTGGGATGGGCTGTCTGGGAAGGTGGTCACCATCCCCAAAAGATGTTCCAAGGGAGGCTGGATGAAGCACTTGGTACTGTGGTTTTGTTAATTAGAAGGTGTTGGGTGATAGGTTGGACTGGATGATCTTGAAGGTCTTTTCAACCTGGTTAACTCTGTGATTCTGTAACTACCCTTGGGTAATCCTGCTTCGGCAGAGGGGTTGGGCTCGATGATCTCTGCACATCCATTCCAATCCCTATAATTCTGTGATGCTGTGATCCACAGTGCTGGAGGCAGATGTTACATAGAGGGACCTCAACAGTTAATTAACCAAAGAGAGAAGAAATTGTCCATATGTGCAGCATTAATTTCTTACGTTGGAGGCAGAAGATAGTTATGGTGAATTTTGCAACAGGCTACTCCCACGGGGTCATATTTTATTAAACTGAATAATTTGGATGAGTCAGAGCTATGACTGTCTAGGAATTTAAAGAAAATAATTGACACTTATTTCCCAACCATACTGTATTTTTCTTTATTTTTGGTGTGGGTGTTAGGTTGAGAGGTGTCTGCAAAAACTGCAGGTGGTGAAGAGAATAGCAATGGTGCTCTCATCTGCATTTTGCTTTGGTTTGCATTCTGCAGAGCAGATGTCCTTCAGACATGACTCTCCCACACCCTGTCCTTGCCACATTTAATCTTCTCCCAAAAATCCCTGACAGCCTTCATTGATTTTACAAAGAGAATCAGAGAATTGTTTTGGTTGGAAAAGATCTCTAAGATCATAGAGTCCAACCATCAACCTAGCACCACCAAAGACATTAAATCATGTCCCAAAGTGCTACCTCCACATGTTTCACCTCCAGGTAAAGTGACTCCACTGCTTCCTTGGGCAGCCTATTCTAATGCCTGATCACTCTTGCAGCAAAGAATATTCTTCCTAACATAAAATCTAAAGTTGTTTGTCTCCACCATGAGGTATAGATGCAGTTAATAGACCTGGTGTATTCTTTGATGCTCAATCTAATTGTCTCCTCATTCTTGTTTAGATTGTCACAGAATGAGATCACAGGATCCCAGGATGTTAGGGGTTGGAAGGCACCTCTGGAGAGCTTCCAGTCCAACCTCCTGCAAGAGCAGGACCAGAGAATCCAGCACAGGTGGCACAGGAACACATCCAGACAGGGCTAGAAAGGCTCCAGAGAAGGAGACGCTGAAACATCTCTGGGCAGCCTGTGCCACTGCTCTGTCACCCTTACAGCAAAGAAGTACTTCCTCATGCTGAGGTACAACTGTGCTGCAGTTTCTATCCCTTGCCCTTGTGCTATGCCAAGGCACAAGTGAGCAGAGGCTGTCCCTGTGCCTTCCTTCCTGACCCCGTCCTCAGCTCTTGAGAGACATTGCTCAGATCCCCTCTCAGCCTTCTGCTCTCCAGACTAAATAATAGGACATATTCTTCTTATGACATGACTTTTTGAGATCACAGAACCAGAGAAGGACTGATTTGACTCTTCTGTAGAGTTATTCCACTTCTATGGGCACAGAATATGTGCATCAGTGGACTGAAATTAGAAAGCTTTACAACCTGCTCTAAGCAAACCTGCTTTAGCAGGGGCGTTGGACTGGATGATCTCCAGAGGTCCCTCCCATTCTGTGATTAAAGACTTTTTCAAGTGTTAGCATGGCAACTTTCTCTCCCCCCTCTGAGACAATAAGTGAAAACAGTTGTGCTGCAGTGCCGAGAGATTTGAATCCAACCAAAACAGTTTAAGAGGGACAGGGATCTCTTCAAGAGAGTCCAAGGGAGGGCTACAAGGATGATTAGGAGACTGAAGCACTGCCTGATGAGGAGAGGCTGAGCGACCTGGGGCTGCTCAGTCTGGAGAAGAGAAGACTGAGAGGGGATTTAATAAATGTTTATAAATATCTGAGGGCTGGGGGTCAGGAGAGGGGGGGCAGGCTCTGCTCACTTGCTCACTGGGATAGGACAAGGAGCAATGGATGGAAGCTGCAGCACAGGAGGTTCCACCTCAGCACAAGGGGGAACTTCTTGACTGCAAGGGTCACAGAGCACTGGCATTAGGTCCCCAGAGAAGTTGTGGAGTCTCCTTCTCTGGAGATTTTCACCTGTCTGGATGCATTCCTGTGTGACCTTAGCTAGATTGTATGGTCCTGCTGTGGCAGGGGAGTTGGACTCAATGATTTCTTTGTGTCCCTTCCAACCCCTAACATCCTGTGATACTGTGAATTCCAGAGCACTGCTGGAAACACAGCATTGCATAACTGTTTTTCCACTCAATGCTATCATCACCACTAAAATCATCCAACGTGGCCTTGCCTTTTGTTCCTGTCTGGCAGGAACCAGGCTCTCTTACCATGGCACACAATCAGTTTTCTAAATATGGCTGAAGAACTAGAATGTTCTTCAGAATGTTGCCTAAATGCAGCAGGAGTGAATGGAAAATGCTGACCCTCATTAGTGATGCATCATTAGTGATGCATTCTTCCATCAGCGCATGAGGGATGTGAGCTTCTGTTACCGCAGATTGACAGATAGCATTAGGTTGGAAGGGACCCTTAAAGGTGATCTTGTCCAACTGCCCCTGCAGAGAGCAGGGACATCTCCCATTAGATCACGCTGTCCAGGAGCACACTGAGTCTGATCTTTAATGTCTCCAGGGATGAGGCCCCAGCAATACATGATCATACATAAAAGTATGACCACTTCATGACCTTAAAATCCATACCCATCTGTGTAACCCAGCTTGAAAATCCTAATTATTGTCTTGTGCATGACTTAACATTAGGCAGGAGAGTAAATTAGGCAAGTAAATTAAAAGCTAGAGTGAATTAAAAGCTAGGGTGAACTCCTTCAGCTGCTTTGGTAGGGGAAGGAATAGCCAAAAGGTATCCCAGGAAGGGAGTTGTGATCTAGTTCTGCTTCCAACTCAGAGGACGCCTTTACCTCTTCAATGACTTGAACCTCCAAGGCTCAGTACTGGGGCCAGTTCTCCTTAATATCTTTATCAGTGACCTGGGTGAGGAAGTTGAGTGCACCCCGATTAGGTTTATAGATGGCACTGAACTGGGGGGAAAGTGTTGATTTGCTGGAGGGAAGGAGGGCTCTGCAGAGGGGTTTGGACAGCCTGTATCAAGGGGCTAAGGTCAGTTGTATGTGGCTTAACAAAGCCAAGTGCTGCACTTGGCTCACAGCAACCCCATGAATGCTCCATATGCTTGGAACAGAGTGGCTGGAAAAGGAGCTGCTGATTGACAGCCTGAACGTGAGCCAGCAGTGTGCTCAAGTAGCCAAGAAGGTCAACAGCATCTTACTCTAGGAGCATGCATCCCTGACATTTAGGTGCTGGAGCATGTCAGAGAAGGACAACAAGGCTGGTGAAGGGTTTTGAGGACAGGTCTCATGGAGAGCAGCTGCAGGAGCTGGAAGAGAAGTTGTTGAGGGGAGGCCTCATGACTCTCCTTGAAAGGAAGTTGTAGTGAAGTGGCGATTGGTCTCTTCTTCCTGGTATGAGATGATGGAATCAGAGGAAATGGCCTGAAATTGTGCCAGGGGAGGTTTAGGTAGGAGACTAGGAACAATTTCTTTGCTGCAAGAGTGGTCAGGGGTTGGCACAGGTTGCCAAGGCAGGTGGTGCAGCCTGGAGGCGTTCAAGAAACCTGTGGCCATGGCACTTGGGGACATGGTTTAATGGCCATGGTGGTGATAGAGAGCTGTTGAGGTAGGGTGAATCTATCCAGAGAAGGGCAGCAAGGCTGGTGAGGGAGCTGGAGTACAGCCTTGTGATGAGAGACTGAGGGAGTTGGGGGTGTGCAGCCTGGAGAAGAGGAGGCTCAGGGCAGACCTCATTGCTCTCTACAACTACCTGAAGAGAGGCTGTAGCCAGCTGGGGTTGGTCTCTTCTGCCAGGCACCCAGGGATAGAAGAAGAGGACACAGCCTCAAGTCGTGCCAGGGCAGGTTCAGGCTGGATATTAGAAGGAAGTTCTTCCCAGCAAGAGTGATTGGCATTGGAATGGGCTGCCCAGGGAGATGGTTGAGTCACCATCCCTTGAGGTGTTCAAGAAAAGACTGTATGAGGCAATTAGTGGCATGGTCTAGTTGACTGGATAGGGCTGGGTGATAGGTTGGACTCAATAATCTTGGAGGTCTCTTCCAACCTGGTTGATTCTATAATTCCGTAGATTCATGATTTGACTTGATGATATTTAAAGCCTTTTCCAAGTAAAATAATTCTGTGATTCTATGACTCTGTCCTGGGTAGGGAATTGTGATCACTTATGCTTCCAACTCAGACAATGCCTTGATCTATAAGGAAAACAATTTATTGCTGCCTGTTCATCACACTATGTTGGGGTTTTTTTGGTGGGGTTGGGGTTTTTTTGTTTGTTTGTTTTTTAACCTGCCTTCTTGATCTTGCTTTAGAGTTGGAAAACAGTCTTAGGACTTTTCCTTCTGCTCTCTTAACGCCCTTATGTAGTGGGTTTGCAGTGACCTGCCCCCCCACCTTTTAAAACCCCAGCTAAAACTCAGAAAAACACACTGGAAGTTAATAAATGAAGCTTTATATTTACAGCAATGCAAATATACAAGCAAATATTTACAAGATATAACAGATATTTACAGAAATATACAGTAAAAAAGAAATACAGACACCACACCCCTCCTGGAGACCAAAATCCCCAAGAGAGGGAAACCAAACCCCCCTGTACCACCTCTCCCTCCTTCCCCCAGCTTTATCTCACCACTTGATGATGCTGCAGATAAGCTGAAGATGGGTCAGAAAGATTAGTGGCAGGAAGGAATGAATGGTTTTAGTGATTTTACTCTGAATTAGTTCAAAGGCAGAGAGACAAAGGGAAGAAGCTGCTGAAGCCTGCCCGGACCCAGAGCCGACTGACTGTGCAAGCACACTGGCTTATCTGGATGTTTTGGGAACATTCTCAAAACAATCTTCTTTCTTCTCTCTCAGTGAAACTGGGTGAAGTGACACACTATGTTTAATTTCTCACTCTCAGGCAACAGTCTAATTTCTCACACAAATTCTCCAATTAGCTCAAACCAACACACCTTATTACCAAGGAAATATGTAGAGTCTCTGTGATGTGGACACAACCTGTGGGATGCTTTACCAGATCAAGAGTAGATCTCTCTCCCATGCAGCGTTGAGCCAGAGAAGAGAAAGGCAAGTTGCTATAATAAGCCAAGTGCAAAATTGGATTACAGAGTCATTAGAGGGGCTCAAGTTGTTCAGCACCCTTTAGGCCTTTGGCAAAGATTATTAAACAAATGAAAGTGGGTTTGGAACTAAGTGTTCTGTTCTCTCCAAATAGTGATTTTTTAATTTATTTTATGTTTTGATTGTTTTCTTTTTCTTTAAGCCCTAATTATTGTGTGTAACAATGGATTACATCACAAAGAATGTTTAGTTTCCAACACCTTTAAAATTAGATCCATGCCTATGTGAATGTGTTACACCATGAAAACATTTTTATCCTTCCCCTTTCTGTAAGCTGGAAGTTTAAATCACACACACACACACACACAGACACAAATCCTCATTTTAAAAAATATTTCTAGACCTTTCTTTTTCCCACAGCAGATTGCCTCAAAACACACCTCAAACTAACTAAAATTTGTGTACTTTGTTTATTTTTAAAATGATTTACTTACTTTTTTTTCCCTCCCTATCTAAATATTTATTTATTTAGACTATTTAATGTATTTCATTTATGTATATATTTATTTTATTCTTAAAGCTCCCAAATTATTGATTTTCTTGCCTATTTAAGAGAAGATATTTCTGAATGTGGCTGTTCAAGTGTTTCTGCTGTGACAACTTCATAGAATCAGGAAAAGAGTGGCTGGAAAGGACCATTGGAAATCATCAACATCCCTTTGTCCACCCATCTGGGGCTGTCACCACTGCTGCATCAAATCAAGCCTTGTTTTGTCTTGTTTAGTTGTACATTCATAGAATCACAGAATCATTTTTATTGGAAATACCCTTTAGAATCATCAAGTCCAACCATTACCATAAGTCTGTTGCTAACTCCCATCTCTCAGCACCATATCTTTCAAGAGCAGATGTTCCACAGCCTCCTTTCTTCTGCCCAGTGTAGAAGGTTTTTCCTAATGCCCAGCCAGTTTGGGGTTTGGCTGTAGGCTGCCAATGGAGCAGCACAGCCTAACCTCCTTTCTGCCAACTCGCTCCCTCAATTCACTTCTATGACACAATTGGCATTAGCATATCTGAAGGCTTGAATTAAGGCTGATGGGGGGAATGCTGGGGTGGAAACAGAGCAGAGTGAGATATTGGAACACCCATAAACTCCTCAAGACACTGGAACAGGTTGCCCAGGGTGATTGTGGATGCTTTCTCCCTGGAAGTATTCAAGGCCAGGTTGGGCAGGGGCTTGAGCAACCTGCTCTATTGAAAGGTGTCCCTGGCCATGGCAGTGGTGTTGGGAGTAGATGAGCTTTAAGGTCCTTGGCCATGGCAGTGGTGTTGAAACTATGTGAGATTTAAAGTCCTGGGCTATGGCAGTGGGGTTGGGACTAGATGAGCTTTAAATTCCCATCTCAACCCAACCCATTGTATGATTTTATGATTCTCTTTTCAGAAATGTGCTGTAGACCCTGATATCTTGGTAGGCTTCCTCTGAGCTTTCAGCAGTTTCTCTGCATCCATGTTGTAAACTGAGGCCCAAAACTGAAACTAACATTTTAGATGAAGCCTCAGCAGGACCAGGTAAAGAAGGACAATGACTAAGTTCCCTTGATGTGCTGGTGATTGGGCTTTTAGCATACAGTGTATGCTTTGCCAAGCTTGCAGTAGTAGTGGGCTGTGTTCAGGGATAGTTGTTTGTGTTCAACCTGTCATCCAGTGTGACCTCCACGTTCTTTCCCTCAGGGCTCCTACTCAAGCTGTCAAATCTCAGCTTATATTAAGCCCTGAAAACATTCAAGGTCAGGTTGGACTGGGCTTTGAGCAAGCTGCTCTAGTTGTTCTATGATTCTATAGAATTGAATCATGGAATCACAGAATGGTCTGGGTTGGAAGTGACCTTCAAAGGTCATCCAGTCCAACCCCTTCTGCAGTCAGCAGCAACATCCTCAACCAGAGCAGGTTGCCCAAAGCCCTGTCCAGAGCAGAGCAAAGTGGCAGGATCCCCTCTCTCTACCTGTGACCATGCTGCATTGGATGCAGCCCAGGCTGCCACTTGCATCTGTGCTGCAGTCTCACGCAGCCTGCTCATGTCCAGCTTCTCCCATCTTCCATCAGCAGCTTCCATCCCAGCTTTCATCCCAGCTTCCATCCCAGCTTCCATCAGCACCCCCCAGTCCTTTTCCACAGGGCTGCTTTCTATCACCTCCTCTCCCAGTCTGTGATGATAACAAGGACTGTGATAGCTGACCTTATAAAACATCGTGGCTACAGCAAGCTCCATTATAAAGGGCAAATGTTGAACACTGTCTGCAGATGATGCTTGAAAGAGGTTTTTGGATCACAGGAATCAAATATGAAAACACAAGGGTCAACATCTGGCTTATACCAATTCTGCCTGTAAAACAGAAGGAGAAGGAAGGGAAAGGAGGTCACATCTATTTTGACAGCTCCGTTGGAAAGGAAGAGGAAGGGAGGAAGAAGACAAAAGAACGAGGTGTTAAAATGTAGTGGTGCTCCAGAGTGATTAACTGGAAGAAGCAATCTCTAAGACAAAAAAAGGCAAAATGTAGCTGATTTAAGCCTTCCATGTGATCAGTGTGTGATTGTTTCTTGCTGTCTCATGCCTTGCCTCCTCTATTTCCAAATCCTCTTCCCTTGCAGAATTATCTGTTGGACACATTTCAGTTCTGCTACTATTCAGTTTATTACCTTCATTTCATCCTATTGTTGTTTGCTGGGAGGTTCATTCTCCCCCATGGCACGCTAAATAAAGTTTTGTTTTTTTTTTTTATTTCTGGAGATATGCAATCTTCAGATATTCATAACATTCCATCTTTTTATTTAGCTGTCTTGGAATGATCTGGCCTTCTAAAATACGAGGGGTTTTTGTTTGGTTTATTTTTTGTCTTATCACTATTCCATCTATGAATATCCTGTTTGCCACTATCAGTTCAGTTGCAAGATTGCAACCAAATCTGCTCGTAACCGAAGGGACGTTGTGGAGAGGCTGCTGCTGGTCTCATCTCGCAGGTAGTTGGAGACAGAACAAGGAGGAATGATCTCAAGCTGAGGCTGGGTAGGTTTAGATTGGACATTAGGAAAAAAGTTTTTCACAGAGAGAGTGGTCAGTGACTGGAATGTGCTGCCCAGGGATATGGCTTAAGGTGAACCTTGTAGAGTAGGGTTATAGGTTGGACTTGGAAATCCTGAGAGGCTTTGCCAACCTGGATGTTTCTGATTCTGTGATTGCCTAGCAGAGGGTGACTTTTCCACACATCATTGCATCAGACTCATACCAGGCCGATGTTTGTGTTGGTGGACTGCTTCATTTAAGGTTTCCTGGTGACATTTCTTGGTCATCCAATGTTGCTTTGAAACAAAATATTCACAGAATCACAGAGCACAATCACAGAGTGGTAGAGACTGGAAGGGACCTCCAGAGACCATCCAGTCCAACTGCCCTGAACAGTCAGGAGCATCCAGGGTAGTCCATGCAGGAATGCATCCAGGTGGACTTGGAAGGTCTGCAGAGGAGACTCCACAACCTCTCTGGGCAGCCTGCTCCAGGACTCTGGCACCCTCATGCTAATGAAGTTTCTCCTCATGCTGAGCTGAAACCTTCTCTGTTCCAGTTTGCATCCACTGCTCCTTGGCTTATTGATGTGCACCACTCAAAAATCTTGACCCCCTCCGCTTGACGCCCACCCCTCAGCTCTTGATAGACATTGCTCAGATCCCCTCTCAGCCTTCTCTTCTCCCGACTAAACAGCCCCAGGGCTCTCAGTCTCTCTCCACAGGGGAGATGCTCAAGTTCCCCAGTCATCCTTGTGCCCCTCTGCTGGACTCTCTCCAGCAGGTCCTTGTCTCTGTTGAGCTGGGGAGCCCAAAACTGGACACAGTATTGCAGGTGTGGTGTCAGCAGGACAGAGTAGAGGGGGGAGAAGAACTTCCCTAGACCTGCTGGACACTTTTCTTGCTGCACCCCTGGCTGCCATTGGCTCTTCTGGCCACAAGGACAGATTGCTGCACCATGTAGAACTTGCTGCTCACCAGCACTCCAAGGACTCTCTCCAGCAGGTCCTTGTGTCTCCTGAACTGGAGAGCCCAAAATTTGATACAGTATTTCAGGTGTAGTCCCACCAGGGCAGAGTGCAAGAAGCATAGAAGCACAGAATTAATCAGGTTGGAAAAGACCTCTAAGATTATCAAGTCCAACCTACCACCCAACACCTTCTAATTAACTAAACCATGGCACCAAGTGCCTCATCCAGCCTCCTCTTAAACACTCCTGGAGATGGGGACTCCACCACCTTCCCAGACAGCCCATTCCAATGCCAATCACTCTTGCCAGCAAGAACTTCTTCCTAACATCCAAGCTGAACCTACCCTGCTGCAGCTTGAGGCTGTGTCCTCTTCTTCTGTCCCTGGGTGCCTGGCAGAAGAGACCAACCCCACCCAGCTACAGCCTCCCTTCAGGTAGTTGTAGACAGCAATGAGGTCTGCCCTGAGCCTCCTCTTCTCCAGGCTGCACACCCCCAGCTCCCTCAGCCTCTCCTCACAGGGCTGTGCTCCAGCCCCCTCACCAGCCTTGGTGCCCTTCTCTGCACACATTCACCCTACCTGTCCCATTTTACCCCTTTCCACCCTCACCCTCACCCTCACCCTCACCCTCACCCTCACCCTCACCCTCCCCCTCCCCAAATCCCAGAGCACCTGTGTTCTATTGGAGTCTCCTCCCACCTCAGGTGTGACCACTTTGCCCTCCCTGCCCACTGCCCTTTATAATGGGCCCAGGAAAGGCAGAAGCCCCATGCTTGCCCAGCTGGGCAGAGATATTCTTCTCACATCATTGCTGGTGAGTCCCCATAGTGCTGACCAGGTGGAGGGGATCAAAGGCTGATGGCCTCCAATCTTCCAACCCAGGGTATTCTATCATTCTATGATTAGCAGCGTAAATGATGTTCACTCTGTCTATATGAGAACTGCATATTTATTTTAAAGTTAGAAATGTGAAAGTGATTTCATTTTTTTCTTAATTTAAGTAACAAATAATGTGGGCAACAATGTACTTCCCCCCCACCCAAATAAAAAAAAGGGTCCTTTCCCTGTTGTGCAAATCCAATCAATGGAGAAAGCTGAGATATTTGGCTTTATTTTGGTCCTGCTCAAACGGGTGCTGGCTGCTGAACCACAAATCCACCCCCCAGAGCTCAAACAGCAGTGGTTTACACCCAGTTCAGCAAAGAGACTGCACAGGATTGGTGACATGACTGGACACGGCCTGAGAGTTGGCACTAGGTGATCTTTAAGGTCCCTTCCAACCCAAACCATTCTGCCACGATTAACTCCATGCTGCACTCATTGCTAAGTCATTCCACTGTTACCTGGCTCCTGAACATTGAGGCATCTTCTCCTTTGATATTTAAATTCTCCTCCAGAAGGGTGAGGCTCAGTGTTAAACTCCCTACAAGTTATGGAGGAGACACCTTGATGGTTTGATCTGCATCCAACTCACACAGAATCACAGAAGCAGCCAGGTTGGAAAAGACCTTTGAGACCATCAAGTCCAACCTGTCATCCAGCACCATCTGATCAACTCAAGCATGGCACCAAGTGCCACATCCAGGCTCTTCTGGAACACTCTCAGGGACAGTGACTTCACTACCTCCCCGGGCAACCTATTCCAGATGTGGTTTCTGTAAAGAAGCTCCACAGGCTGACAGAATTTGCCTGCCTTTGGATACTGCACCACTGTAGCTTGTCCCTGGTTGCTTTAACCTCTCAGATCATCCCAGCCTCCAATCTCAGAGGCCCTTCAGTCTTGTTGTCCTGCTTGCAGACTGGCCCATTCAGCCAAAGAAAAAAAAACAACAAACCAAAAAAACCCTCCATCTTTCTGCCAGCATAATAAAACAGCAATTCTGCAAACTCCTGGTTATGAAATAGTTTATAGACCTTCCATAATTACAATCACACAGCATCTTAGAAGTTGGTTAAAAATATATAATCCTTTTTTAGAGCCCTTTCAGCCAAGGGCTGAATTTACAAGATGCTCTTGATTTGTACATTTGAACTTACTGAGAGTTCAGCAGCCCTGAAGTTCAGGCCAGGACATTTCCATCACTAGGTACCCAAAATCAGAAGGTGGAAAAAAAAGCCCTAATGAAGCAAACCAACCTTTGGTTAGAATTCAACCCTTTAAACCTTGAGATTTGGAGTATAGAAGCATGGAGTTCTGCATCTGGGGAGGAGCAACAGCAGGCACCAGTATGGGCTAGGCAATGACCTGCTGGAAAGCAGCTTCATGGAGAAAGACCTTGGAGTCCTTGTGGACAATAAAGTATCCATGGGACAGTAATGTGCCCTCATAACCATGAAAGGCAGTGGTCTCCTGGAGTGCAAGAAAAGTGTGGCCAGCAGGTTGAGGGAGGTTCTCCTCCCCCCCTCTACTCTGCCCTGTTGAGACCACCTCTAGAGTATTTTGTCCAGTTAGGTGCTACTCAGTTCAAGAGTGGCAGGGATCTACTGGTGAGTGTCCAGCAGACACTACAAGGATGCTGAAGGGGCTGAAACATCTGTCTGGTGAGGAAAGGCTGAGAGACCTGGGGCTATTTAGCCTGGAGAAGAACAGCCTGAGAGGAGATCTGATGAATGTTTATAAATACCTGCAGAGTAGGTGTCAGGAAGCAGGGGCCAGGCTCTTTTCAGTGCTGTCCTGTGATAGCACAAGGGGCAAGGAATACAAACTTCAACATGAGAAAAAGCTCTTTACAGTGAGGGTGGTGGAGTCCTGGAGCAGGCTGTCCAGAGAAATTGTGGAGTCTCCTTCTGCAGTGAATTTCAAGACCAATCTGGGTCTGCTCCTCCGTGACCTACCCTACGTGATCCTGCTTTGGCAGGGGGGTTGGAAAATGATCTTCGAAGGTCCCTTCCAGCGCCTACTATTCCTTGTCTGTGCAATTCTAAGGGTGGCAAGTATTTCTTTTATCACATCATGATTTTATGTGTTCAGACAATCTGGCTTGAGACTGATCAGCCTAGGATGCAGAGCTTTTTCTTGCAGCAGTATGTGTGACGAGAGAAACAAATTCAGGCTCTGCTAAAAAAAAATATTCGTAATTGGTATTTTATCTACTCAGTAAATTGCAAAGAACAAAGTGTTGGTGGTGGTGGTGGTAGTAATAGTAGTATGCTTCATAAAAATAAGGGAAGAAACAAACTTGGCAGTTCACTGAACAAGTGACCCAGGAATGTGTCACTTTTGCATTTTGAGAGAGTTGTGCTGCCATCCAGAGGGACCTTGAAAACCTAGAGAGGTGGGCTGGGAGTAATCTCTTGATGTTGATGATGGGGAAGAGACAAAGTGCAGAACGTGGGGAATCACAGAATGTCAGGGGCTGAAAGGGACATTGGAAGCTCATTCTGTCCAACTCCCCTGCCAGAGAAGGAGTACCTACAGCACAGGAGCACATCCAGGCAGCTATTGAATATCTCCAGAGAACCAGACTCCACAACCCCCATGGGAAACCTCTTTCAGGGTTCTGTCACCCTCACCAGGAAAAAAACTTTCCCTCATGTTTCCATGGAACTTCCTATGCCTCAGCTTCCACCAATGCCCCTTGTGCTGTCATTGGGCACCACCCAGCAGAGCCTGGCTCCAGCCTCTGGGCACTCACCCTGCACATCTTTATCACCATGATTGAGGTCACCCCTCAGGCTCCTCCTTTCCCAGCAGCACAGCCCCAGCTCCCTCAGGCTCTCTTCCTAAGGAGGATCTTCCACTGCCTTCAACATCTTTGTGGCTCTGTGCTGGACTCTCTGAAGCAGTCTCTGCCCATTATTTTACAGAGGCTCCCATAGGCACAGCCATAATGCAATAATGTTAGAAAACTATAGAATCACAGAACGGTTTTGGTTGAGAAAGACCTCTGAGATCATCAAGTCCAACCATCAACCACTACTGTGGTCATTGAGCCATGCCTCAAAGTGTCATGCCCCCTCCTGCTGTCATTGGGCAACACCCAGCAGAGCCTCTCCATGCACCAATGGTGGGGTTTCCACTCAGTGCTTTAGGGTTGGAAGAGAGCTTTAAAAGTGGGAGAAAAAATTGAAATGTGAGACTTGGGCAGAGTAAAGGGTGAGGATAATTCAAGAAAAATTCAAGAGTGTATTTTTAAGAAAAAGTTAATCCTGTAATTTTTTTTTGTCCTTATGATGATGGATGATGTTTCCAAAAGCATTTCAGGGTGGATTCTTGCTTTTGTCCTAATCATCTGAGGCAGGGAGCTTGTAAGTTCTGAAAAGTTGCCTTTGGGATGTGAAAGAAATCTTCTTTTCCTAGCTTTCTCTGTTCTGCTGATGCTCAAACTTCCAGCTAGCCTCACATATCCAGCAGCTTGGTTCTTACTGCTTGCTTCCATTTCTGTTGTGTTTTTTTTTTTCTCAGCTGGCATGCAAAGCTTTATCTGAGAGACAGATCTCAGCAGGAGAAGAAAGACTTTGAGGTGCTGCAGCATGTCCAGAGAAAAGCAGTGAAGCTGGTGAAGGGTCTAGAGAGCAGTGGTTGAGGGAACTGGAGTTGTTCTGTTTGGAGAAAAGGAGACTCAGCTGGGAAGTCCTGCTCTCTGGAAATAAAAGTAAAAGCTGCCTGATACATCTCAACTCAGTTTTGCCTAAGAGTGGTGAAATGTATCAGATTTTCTTCTAGATTTCTTACAGTCCTTATGTACTTCAGGCTGAATTTTGAAGGGAGTTCAGAAGTTTCTCTGGAGGAAGGGAGGCTGAGGAGCACTACAAGTCCCTGAAACAAGGTTGGAGAGAGGTAGAGGTTGGTTGTTCTACCTTGCTTATTAACAATAGGATAAGAGGAAATGGTCTCAAGTTGCACCAGGGGAGGCTTAGATTGGACATTAGGAAAAAAAAATGTGTTTTCTTAAAGAGTAGCCAGGGATTGGAACAGGCTGCCCAGGTGGAGTCCCCATCCCTGGAGGTGTTCAAAATGCGTGTAGACATGGTGCATGGTTTAGCAGGGGGGACATGGTTTAGTGGGCATGGCGGGCTTGGGCTTGATAATCTTGGAGGTCTTTTCCAACCTTAATGACTCTATGACTCTATAATAGGATTCCCAAGGAGTGGTTGGATTTAATTTTTGCATTCGGGTTGCTGTGACTGAATATTCATGGTGGGAGTAACACAGGTGTCATTGCCTGGCTGAAACTTGGTTTTTGCAGATTGCACTGGGTTGAAAGGGACCCTCAAAAGTCATCTTGTTCAGCCCCTGCTACAGTGAGCAAGGAGACCTCCATCTAAATGAGGCTGCCCAGAGCCACATCAAGTGTGATCTGCAATATCTATGGGGATCACAACCCTGGGCAAACTGTTCCAGTATTTTAGCATTCTCATTCTGAAGAACTTCCTCCTGATGTCCAACCTAAATTTTCTCTGCTCTAGTTTCAAATACCATCCCTCATCCTATCACTAGAAGCCCTTCTAAACAGTCCCTCCACAGCCTTCTTGTAGGCCCCCTTCAGATACTGAAATGCATGTCTAAGGTCTCCCTGGAGCCTTTTTGTCTCTAGGCTGAGAAGCCCCAGTTCTTTCAGCCTGTTTTCACAGCAAAGGTGCTGTAGCCCTCTGATGATCTTTGTGCCCCACTCTGGACTTGCTCCAGCAGGTCAATGTCTCTCTTATGTTGGTGGCCCCATAGCTGGACACAGTCCTCCAGATGGGATCTCACCAGAGAAGTGCAGAGCAGCAGAATCACCTCTCTCCATCTGCTGGCCATGCTGCTTTTGGTGCAGGTCAGGCTTGCAGTGGTTTCCCATGTATGTGTGTTGAAAATGTGCCTGAATCTGTATAAAATGGTGTAGGTGCTGGAGTGGGTATATAGAAGGGCAATGAAGCTGGTGAGGGGTTTGAACAGCATGTCTTATGAAGAGGGGCTGAGGGAGCTGGGATTGTGTAGTGGGTTTGCAGTGACCTGCCCCCCCCCACCTTTTGAAACCCCAGCTAAAACTCAGAAAAACATACTGGAAGTTAATAAATGAAGCTTTATATTTACAGCAATGCAAATATACAAGCAAATATTTACAAGATATAACAGATATTTACAGAAATATACAGTAAAAAAGAAATACAGACACCACACCCCTCCTGGAGACCAAAATCCCCAAGAGAGGGAAACCAAACCCCCCTACCACCTTTCCCTCCTTCCCCCAGCTTTACCTCACCACTTGATGATGCTGCAGATAAGCTGAAGATCGGTCAGAAAGATTAGTGGCAGGAAGGAATGAATGGTTTTAGTGATTTTACTCTGAATTAGTTCAAAGGCAGAGAGACAAAGGAAAGAAGCTGCTGAAGCCTGCCCGGACCCAGAGCCGACTGACTGCGCAAGCACACTGGCTTATCTGGATGTTTTGGGAACATCCTCAAAACAACCTTCTTTCTTCTCTCTCAGTCAAACTGGATGAAGTGACACAGTATGTTTAATTTCTCACTCAGATTCTCCAATTAGCTCAAACCAACACAGATTGTTTAGCCTGAAGAAAAGAAAGCTGAAGGGAGATCTTCTTGCTTTACAGCACTCTGAAAAGAGATTGTAATGAGGTGGAGGTTGGTCTCTTCTCCCTAGTAAGTAGAAACAGGATAAGAGGAAATGGTCTCAAGTGCACTAAGGCAAGTTTAGGTTGGATATTAGGAAAAAATTTCCTTGCTGCCAGAGTGCTCAGGCATTGGAACAGGCTGCCCAGGTTGGTGGTGGAGTCACTATCCCTGGAAGTGTAGATGCAGCTCTTTGGGACACACTGCAGTGGTTGTGGAGGTGTTGCATAGAAGGTTGGACTTGATCTTAGAGGTCTTCTTCAACCTTCATGATTCTGTGGTTCTCTGATTTGCTTTGTATATAGATATAATGTAGTTAAAGCACCAGAAACGCATGATGAAATGTAGAACTTTGCTATTCAGATTCCCAGGTTGGAAATCAGGACTTCTGTCAGAGGGAAAGTATTTCTTTCCTACAATGTTTTTGATGCTGCAGTGGGCAGCAAGTGGCTAAGGGCTTGCTCTTCTCTCCTAACTGTTCTTGGGGAGCATTGAGGGCTGCTAGGACTGATCCCAGACAAACACTTTTATTAGGAATTTAAATCTCTAGAGGGCTGATGATCTTCTCACTGAATGCTGCTGGGGGTTGCTAGGCATCTTGAAGGGTTATGACTGTCACAGCTTGGTTTGCACATGGTGCTACATATGCCACTTGCAATCTCTGAGTAGAGCAGGCTTCTACTGCTGTCACTAGAGATTATGCTCTGTGGTTTTGGGGTTGTTTTGTTGTGCCTGGAAAGTGAGTCCTTCTTTTGTAAAGCGGAGGGGAATGCTGGTTTTAACAAAAAAAGGTCACCAAAGATGCAAGGAGAGGAAAGGCTTCAGTATTTTGTGTGAGAGCAATAAAAATTAGTCATAGAATCGGAGAATCATGACTACTGGAAAAAAAAAACAAAACTCTAAGATCATCAAGCCAAGCCATCAACTGAAGACCTCCATGGCCACTAAATCATGTCCCTAATTTTTCTTGAACTCCTCCAGGGATGGTGACTCCACCACCTCCTGTCACGTGGGAGAAGAGGCCAACACTGGCTTCATTACAACCTCCTTTTCAGTAGCTATGGATTTCCTTGATCATGTCACAGAAAGCCTCTCCCCAACATCAAACAAGGCAATGACTGAAGCTGTTTGACAGGAATCATAAATCTTCATTTTTTTCCTGGCTTTGTTAGGTCATTGTTCTTTCAATATTGTTTGTTGTAACACCCCTAGTAGGTGATACTCCTTCTTGTAAGGTGATAGAATGAGAGGAAATGGCCCAAATTGGGCAGAGGAGGTTTAGGTTAGAGATTAGGAATAATTTGTTTCCTACAAGAGTGGTCAGGGATTGGAACAGGCTGCCCAGGGAAGTGGTGGAGTCATCATGCCTGGAGACGTTCAAGAAACATGTGGCCATGGCACCTGGGGACATGGTTTAATGACCATTGTGGTGTTTAGTCTGATATTTGGACTGGATGGTCTCAGAGATCTTTCCAACTAAGCAATGTTGTGATTCTGCATGCAATCCCACAGCCTCCCTGCAATGCCAGCAGTACCCAGGATGCACTTACCAGCAAAACAAGCATGTCCCCGGAGCCTGAGGGCACCCAGCTGCCCTTTTGTTCTATGTAACCTATTGCAGAACTCCTCACAGAGCAGCATGCTTAGCTGCCTGGCACCTTACTGCTTTATTATTAGCCCTCAGAAAGGTCAGATGGGCTTGCCTCAAATGCGTGGAGAACAAATGCTGTCCAGAGCTGCTTCTCATTTCCACCCTACTGGAGGGACCTCCACCTATTTTCCTGAAGGTCTGCAAGAGTATTTTCTATATCGTGTGGAAAAGCAGAGAGCTGTTTCCAATTCCCAGTGTGGTAATCAATGAGATGTAAAATTGCAGCAGTTGGGTGCTGCCTAGAGCCTCTCCTGACAAACCTCGTTTGCTTTGTCAGGAGGCATAAAGCACTCATAAGAGCGTGGCATTAGCTCCATTGCTCGCTGACGCCAACGAGCACAGAAAGGAACCAGCTCTTAAGGAGGCATTTTCATTTGCTTAAATAATCTTGCCATGGCTGCAGTACAGCAAAAAAAAAAATCTCCCTGTGCTGTGCATAGTTCTAAGGATGGGAATAGGAGGCACTACCTCCATGTCTGATATATAAAAGACGCCAAGCCTGTGGACTAGCTCAGGAATTGGTTCCTTTCTGAAATTGCCATGCAGGCACAGAACAAGTCACAGAAACAGTGCAGGTAAGTTGCTATTTTTATTCTTTTTTTTTTTCTTTTTTTTTTTTTTTTANTTTTTTAGCATTTTGGGGGCTTTATGTGTTGTTGCATGGTGATGTCAAGGGTTAGGATTGGGCTGGCTGCCAGAGGTTTTCTGTGAACCCTTCTGCCTTCTGAACAGAGAAGGGAAAGGGAGGAAGGGAGAGAGACTGATGGGCTAGGAGAGAAGCTGGGCCAGATTTGACAAAAATACTAATGATAAAATGAAATAGATATAAAGGTACACAAAGCAAATACTGAGCCCAGCCCCTCAAACAATAGTGTCACTATTGGCACCACTGATACTGGGGCCGGGCACTGGTGAAGTCCCAGACTGGGCTCTGTGGCAGACAAAAAACAGGGTCAAGAGCTAGACTTGGGAACTGGATTCAGGAACACACATACTGGGATCAAAGGCAGAGCACAGTCCTCCTCAGACATCAACGTTTGAAGAAGAGGCTTGACCCTTGTGATCCCTCAGCTTTCTCCTGAAGATGCAATCTCTTGTTGGTCAGTTGAGGGTCACCTGTCCTGTGTGCACTTCCATACAGGTGCCACTTCTGCCTTCCTGCACCCCAAGGTGGCCATGCTCTTGGTGTGCAGAGGACTGAGTCTAAGGCAGAGCCTTTCTACAGGCCAACACGTGGCAGGATCTCTACCCATAAGCTTCTCCCTGCGAGGGGCAGCCACCACTGGCTGTGCAAACCTACCCTGAGCTTCAGAAAGTGCTCTTGGTGAGCTTAGAAGTCAGATCACCAAGCAGGACTAGTTCTGTTCCAGCTCAAACCAGCACAGGTCATCATCTGGAATTTAAGGATGGTGCACTATAGAATTTGCACCCTGCTTTTGTAAAACCAGAACCTAAAGTGAAACCAATGTTCTGTGTACTAGCAACTGTAAATCTTTGAAAGAAACAAACAGTCAGGAATGAATTGAATTATGAATATAGAAATTCTTTTAGTATCATAGAATCACAGAATGCTCTTGGTTGGAAGGGACTTCCAAAGGTCATCCAGTCCAACCCCCTCTGTGTTCAGCAGGGGCAGCCTCAACCAGGTCAGGTTTTCCCACTTTGAATATCTCCAGGGATAGGGCCCCAGTACCTTACAGCATCTATTTAGAAGGAAGAAATTATCAATTCTCTATCTATTGGAAGTATGCAGAGTATGGCATATATATATAAAGGAAATAACAGCCCTCAAATATCTTCCTCTGGGTGTCGTTAGAGATGGAGTGATTGTGTAGCTTAGGGCATTAGCAATGATCAAGAAGCTTCTTGTCTGGGTCTCTGATGCAGATAACTACACTCATCCCTTATCAATTCCTTGGAGGTGTTTGGGAAATGTTCTATTCTCCTTCCCCTTGCTCCTGGAGCAAACATCAGCTTCATATCACGGTGTTTCTCCCCAACTACCTTAGCTGATAAGCAAAGCATTAAATGAGTGTTTAGAAATGAGGTAGTCTGCTTCTTCTCTTAGCATAGAAATGCAGGACTTTGCAAGTTTCTACCTCAGCCTAGAACTGGTTTCCAGAAGGAGATTTCAAGTTTGGTTTTTTTCTTCCTTCATTATAAAACTGGTTGCCAGAACAACTAAGGGGATTGCAGAACTCTACCCCAGTCTAAATCTGCTTTCCAGGGCAATTACAGAGATTGCAATTTCCCACCTCATTCTAGAACTGGTTTCCAGGACAATTAAGGGAACTGCAGTTTTCCACCTCATTCTAGAACCGATTTCCAAGAGATTTAGGAGGATTGCAATTTAGTATGCATTTTACAACTGCTTTAAAGAACAATTAAGGGGGTTGCAATTTCCTGTTTCATTCTAGAACTGATTTCCAGAACAGTTAAGGGGGACAGTAAGTTCTTAAACCATTCTAGAACTCGTTTACAGAACAATTATGGGGATTGTTGATGATACAGCACCAGGGGGTGGGGTGGGGTAGCTGACACCTCTCAGGATGTGCTTCCATTCAATGAGATCTGGACAGGCTGGAGAACTGGACAAAGGCAGACATCATGAAGTACAGTAAGGACAAGTACAGGGTCCTGCATCTGGGGAGCATTAACAGCAGGCACCAGGACAGGTTGGGGCTGCCCTGCTGGAAAGCAGCTCCGTGGACAAAGACCTTGGAGTGCTGGTGGGCAGCAAGTTCTGCATGGGGCAACAATGTGCCCTTGTGGGCAAGAGAGCCAATGGCAGCCTGGGATGCCTCAGGAAAATGTGGCCAGCAGGGCTGGGGAAGTTCTCCCTCTCTGCTCTGCCCTGCTGAGACACACCTGCAATACTGTGCCCAGTTTTGGGCTCCCCAGCTCAACAGAGACAGGGACCTGCTGGAGAGAGTCCAGACGAAGATGACTGGGGGATTTGAGCATCTCCCCTGTGGATAGAGACTGAGAGCCCTGGGGCTGTTTAGTCGGGAGAAGAGAAGGCTGAGAGGGGATCTGAGCAATGTCTATCAAGAGCTGAGGGGTGGGTGTCAAGTGGAGGGGGCCAAGCACTTTTGGCAATAAGCCAAGGAGCAGTGGATGCAAACTGGAACACAATGAGGAGAAACTTCTTTAGAGTGAGAGCGCCAGAGCCCTGGAGCAGTCTGCCCAGAGAGGTTGTGTAGCCTCCTTCTCTAGAGACTTTCCAATCCTACCTGGATGCATTGCTGTGTGGACTATCTTGGGTGATGCTGCTTTGGGCAGGGGGGTTAGACTGGATGATCTCTGGAGGTCCTTTCCAAACTCCAACCTTCTGTGATTCTGTGACTCTGTGAGTGTAATTTTCTACCTCATTTTAGAACAGATTTCTAGGACAGTCAAGGGGACTGCAATTTTCTACCTCATTCTAAAACTCACTTCCAAAACACTTACCTCGTTTTAGTTCTGGTCTCCTGAACAATTACGGGTATTGAAAGTTTCTGCCTCATTCTAGAACTGGCTTCCAGGACAATTATAAAGCTTGCAATTTTCTGCCTCGTTCTAGGACTGATTTCACAGAAGAAGTAAGGGGATTGCAATTTCCCACCTCATTCTAGAACTTGTTACCAGAACCATTAAGGGAATTCTGAGTTTTTTACCTCATTTTCACAGCGGGTTTTCAGAACAGTTCAGGGGATTGCAATTTTCTACCTAATTCTAAGCCGCTTTGCAGAACAGCTGAGGAGATTTCAAGAACATTTTCTTAATTCTAGAACTGGATTCCAGAGCAATTAAAAGGATCGAAAGTTTCTACCTCATTCCAGAACTGGTTTCCAGACCTATCTGTCCATTTTCTTTGCTTAATGCTGATTTTTCTAGTGAATGGCTAGGAATAAAAAGGCAATATCATTGCCATTTCCAGGCTTCCACAAATTGTGTTAATCTCAGTAGCGATGGGAACAGAAACAAAACCAACAACGACAACGACGACAAAAAAGTTGTAAATCCTAAATGTCATTTAAAATTGGGATTGTGCCACAGTTCCACATATTCTGGCTACTCTCTCAACTAGCAAGTCAACACAATGTGAGTTTTCACCTCATGGCTGAATTGTCCGATGCAGATTTAGGAAAATAGAGCATCTGGAGATAATCATAGAATGGTTTAAGTTGGAAGGGACTTCAAAGCTCATCCACTTCCAACCCTTTGCCATAGGCAGGGACACTCCCACTAGAACAGCAAGTTTGCTGATGACACCAAACTGGGAAGCTTGGCTGATACAGCTGAAGGCTGTGTGGCCATCCAGTGAGACCTGGACAGGCTGAGAGCTGGGCACAGAGGAGCCAAATGAGGTTCAACAAGGACAAGTGCGGAGTCCTGCACCTGGGGAGGAAAAATAACCTGCAACAGTACAGGTTGGGAAGTGATCTGCTGGAGAGCAGTCCTGTGGAGACGGACCTGGGAGTGCTGGTGGATAACATCCATGGGACAGCAAAGTGCCCTTGTGGCCAAGAAGGCCAATGGGATCCTGGGGTGCATTAAGAAGAGTGTGTCCAGCAGATCAGAAGATGTTCTCCTTCCCTTCTTCTCTGCCCTGGTGAGACCTCATCTTGAGTACTACATTTCATTTTGGGCTCCCCACGTTAAGAGGGACAGGGATCTGTTGGACAAGGTCCAGCAGAGGGCTACGAGGATGATTAGGGGACTGGAGCACTGCCTGATGTGGAGAGGTTGAGGGACCTGGGGCTGTTCATTGTGGAGAAGACTGAGAGGGGATTTAATAAATGTTTCTAAATATCTGAGGGCTGGGGGTCAGGAGTGGGGGGACAGGCTCTGCTCAATTGCTCCCTGGGATAGGACAAGGAGCAATGGATGAAAGCTGCAGCACAGGAGGTACCAACTCAACACAAGGGAGAACTTCTTGACTGTAAGGTTCACAGAACACTGGCACAAGCTACTCAGAGAGGTTGTGGAATCTCCTTCTCTGGAGACTTTCGAAGCCTGTCTGGATGTGTTCGTGTGTTACCTGAGCTACATTGTGTGGTCCTGCTCTGGCGAGGGGTTTGGACTCGATAGTTTCTTTGGGTGCCTTCCAACCCCTGGCATCCTGTGAACATGTAAACAGGTTGCTCAAGGCTTCATCCAACCTTGCCTTCAACACCTCCAGGGAGGGAGCAGCCACAACCTCCCTGGGCAACCTGTGCCAGTTCTCCTAGGGCCACTCACATACAGATGTGTCACAAATACGTTTTTCTTGAAACTTCTCCTTCTGGAGTCTGAGAGCAGGGTAATTGTTGGATTTTTGAGGGTTTTTGGTTTTTTTTTTTTTTGCTTTTTTTTGTTCTTTTTTTTTTTTTTTTTACCTACTTGATTACAAAACTCTGCTTCTTGAGTTGAAATACAGTGTCATTATTGCAGAATCATGGAATGAAACAGATTGAAAAATACCTCTAAGGTCATTGAGTCCAACTTATCACCTAACCCTTCTAATTAACCAAACCATGGCACTAAGTGCCTCATCCGGCCTCTTGTTAAACACCTATGTTACATCTTAGCCAAAGAATAACCTTTACAGCTGGAGAGCACTTGAGGAAAAAAAAAAAACCAAAAAAAGATGAAGGGGAGGGAAATTTATGGAGCTTTTAGGGGGGTTAGTTTCATATTTATAAAGATATTCTTGCAGCAAAAATTAGTTTCCTCTTTTAGTATTTTGGTAACTTGATGACATCTTGCTTTGTGGGAATACAGGTTTGGGTTGAGAGGGACCTTTATAGGCCACCTAGTCCAAGCCCACTGCAGTCAGCAGAGGGATCCAGGTTGCTTTCAGCCCAAACCTGCAATGGTTCCAGGGTTGGGGCATCTCCCACCTCTCTGGGCAATCTGGGCCTCTCCTCTCCTCAGATCTCCTCTCCTCGAATCTTCTCTCCTCTCTACTCCAATTTCTTTCAGCCAGACTGAGTTTAGCTGTTGACAAAGTTGACAGCAGTTTATTTCTTTCGCTGTATTTCAAATGCTGGGCAGCACTCTTGGATGTTCTTCACCTCACTCTCTTTTCTTTCTGTGTGTGACTGTCACACCGTGCGGTAGCAGCACAGCAGGGATGAAAGCTAACACAAATGCATATTTGTGTCTAGGGCACAAAAAAAAAAGTGTATTTGTAGATGAACAAACCAGGTCAAATCATTCACAGGGAGGGGGGAAAAAAAAACAACCAAAAGCAGCCATTTGTCAGAGGAGTATCTGGAGATGATGATTATTAGTTAATGGTATAGTGGGGAGGGTGGGGAGGAGTTTTCTAATGGCACTTTGTGTTTGTAAAGCCAGGCAGGAAGTCACATTAAAAAAGGCACTAGACCTGTTTCTCACTCTGTGGTGTGGCTCTGAAATTAATCACTTCCAGCTCTGGGTTGGTTAGGCTGAAGAAGATAAATGGCCCAGAGGATTGGTTCAACATGGATTAACTCCTTTATTGATTAGAGATACAAAAACGTTGCAAATCAATAGTTTTAGTTTGAAAAAGAGAAGGCTGAGAGGAGACCTCATGGCTGCCTACAACTACCTTAAGGGACGTGGTGGAGAGGCTGCTGCTGGTCTCTTCTCACAGGGAACTTGAGACAGCCAAGGGGGAATGGCCTCAAGCGGAGGCTGGGGAGGTTTAGATTGAATATTGGGAAAAAAAAGTTCTTTCACAGAGAGAGTGATCAGGGACTGGAATGAGCTGCCCAGGGAGGTGGTGGAGTTACCCACACTGAATGTGTTTAAGAGTGGTTTGGATGTGGTGCTTGGGGATACAGTTTAAGGTGAATCTTGTAGAGTAGGATTCTAAGTTGGACTTGGTGATCCTGAAGAGGCTTTGACAACCTGAATGTTTCTGTGATGCTGTAATAACAGAGGGATATAAGCAAAATTCTTTGTCCACGGCAGATCACATAGAAAAGCTGAGGGTATAGGTTTAGAAAGTGGAATTTCCACCTTCACTCCAGCTGGTTTTGGAGAAAGGACTGTGCAGAGTTACCTAATCTCCACCTGCTTAACCCCAGTGCAGAAGTATAAAAACATTGGCATCTCAGACATGCAACCATGCTTTGTTTTGTTTCCATCTGGCATTCACGAAAGAGGAAAAGTGGGGAGTGCAGTGCAGACAGAAATTCCAAGTCTCATGCAGGAGAACAATCCTTACTCAGGGTTTTGCTAAACTAAAAGATGGAGGGGAGAAAAAAATGTAGTTAGGGCCCTGCAATAAATAATGAAGGTTTATGGAGGTTTGGCTGATGCCTTAGTGTTAAAAAAAATTCTAAGCATCTAAAATAAAGCAGAGCTCTAACCCAGCATAATATGTCAATGACTGGAGGGATAAAAACTGGCAAGGAATCACCAAAAGAAAACCCCACCAGGAGCTAGTTTTACTGCTCTGTGAGTCAGCAGTTACTCAGAGGGAATATTTCTCTTAACTTGATGTTTGCTGTAGCACAGAACTGATCTGTGTTTGTCTTTCTTTGTGTAAGAAACTCTCTGGAGTAGCATTTTCTCCCTGTGACCTCTAGGACTGTTGAAATTCTTCTGTGGACTCAGCACAGTGTTGCTTTTACTCTTACCTGTTACCTAAGATGTAAACACCCAGGGCTCACAGACATTTTTACTAACAGCTTACAAGAGATTTGTATTCATAAATGAAAGCATCTCATCTTGTTTCTCCAGTAGCTCTAGGAAGGAGGATATTGAAGTATTGGGAGAGTGATGTGCCTTTGTGGCCAAGAGGGCCAATGGGATCCTGCTATGCAATAGGAAGAGTCTGACTGAGCAGATCAAGGGAACTTTTCCTCCCCCTTTACTCTGCCCTGGTGAAACCACATCTGGAGTACTGTTGGTTTCTGGACTCCCTGGTTCAAGAGGGACAGGCATATGTCCAATGGAGGCTCCGAGGATGCTGAAGGGCCTGGAGCACTGCCTGATGAGGAGAGGCTGAGAGCCCTGGGGCTGTTCAGTCTGCACAGGAGAAGGCTGAGAGGGGATCTGAGCAATGTCTATCAAGAGCTGAGGGCCAGGAAGGAAGGCACAGGGACAGCCTCTGCTCACTTGTGCCCTGCCACAGCACAAGGGGCAAAGGATGGAAACTGAAGCACAGGAAGTTGCACCTCAAGATGAAGAACTTCTTTGCTTTTTCTTCCTTCCTTCCTTCCTTCCTTCCTTCCTTCCTTCCTTACTTCCTTCCTTCCTTTCTTTCTTTCTTTCTTTCTTTCTTTCTTTCTTTCTTTCTTTCTTTCTTTCTCTCTTTCTCTCTTTCTTTCTCTCTTTCAAAGTCCTGGGGGGGAAAAAAAAATGTTTGCCTCAGTTCAGAGTTCCTTATCAAACTTTTCTCTGTTGCTTCAATTTGAGGGAGGTTCTCCTCCTACTCTACACTGCTCTAGAGAGACCTTTCCTGGAATATTTCATTCAGTTTTGGGCTCTCCAGTTCAGGTGGGATAGAGATCTACTGGAGAGAGTCCAATGCAGGTCTACAAAGGTGATTAAGGGGCTGGAGAACTACTTGATGAGGAGAGGCTGAGAGACCTGGGTCTGCTCAGTTTGCAGAGGAGAAGGCTGAGAGGGGATCTGAGCAATGTCTATCCAGAGCTGAGGGCCAGGAAGGAAGGCACAGCGACAGCCTCTGCTCACTTGTGCCCTGGCATAGCACAAGGGGCAAGGGATGGAAACTGCAGCACAGGAAGTTGCACCTCAAGATGAAGAAGAACTTCTTTGCTGTCAGGATGAGAGAGCAGTGGCATAGGCCGCCCAGAGAGGTTGTGGAGTCTCCTTCTCTGGAGCCTTTCCAGCCCTGTCTGGATGTATTCCTGTGCCACCTGTGCTGGATTCTCTGGTCCTGCTGTGCCAGGGAGGTTGGTCTGGAAATTCTCCAGAGGTTTTTTCTAAACCCTAACATCCTGGGACCCTGTGGTAGCACATGCCACTGGGTTTGGTTTTGTTTCCTCAAAGAACTGTTTCTTTCACTGTAGATTTTTCATCCTTTTACCTTCTTGCTTTGGGAACAATGGCCAAACCCCTGACTGTAACTCAAATAAATTTGTTCTCATTATTCTCGTATTATTTATTTAGGAAATACATAAAGGGATTTAGAACTAATTTTCACTGACCAAAGTCTGAAGCAAAATCAGTGAACTTGAAACGAGGAACTGAGCATTGGATTCATACTCTTCATTGCTTTCAGAAAGTTTCTTGCAGTTGTCCTTGGTGAATTACTCAAGCAAAAATGATGCTTTTAGAATAAGAATAATTATCATTTCATCCTTTCCCCACTAAGGCTTCTTACTCCTTGCAATACTTTTTCTCCAAAAATTCTCTAACTTTTCACAGAATCACAAACTGATAAAGATTTGGTATGGACTTCTGGGACTCACCTTGTTCAACCCCATTGCTAAAGCTAGGTCACCCACATCAGCTTGCCCAGCTTGCCCAGAATCACAGTGTCTGGGTGGATTTGCTTAGGACTTCACAACCGCCCTGGGCAGCCTGCTCCAGGACTCTTACAGCAAATAAGTTTTCCCTCATGGTCTAAAGGAACCTCCTGGGGCTCTTTAGTTTGGAGAAGAGGACCCTGAAGAGTGACCTGAGTCATGGTACTAAAGATGTGCAGGGTGAGTGCCCAGAGGCTGGAGTCAGGCTCTGCTGGGTGGTGCCTAATGACAGCACAAGGGGCAGTGCTGGAAGCTGAGGCATAGGAAGTTCCATGGAAACATGAGGAGGAATTTTTTCCCTGTGAGGGTGACAGAAGCCTGGAAGAGGCTGCCCATAGGAGGTTGTGGAGTCTCCTTCTCTGGAGATATTCAATAGCTGCCTAGATGTTTTCCTGTGTGACCTGCTCTAAGTGCTCCTGCTTTGGAGGGGTTTGGACTGGAAGAGCTTTGGAGGTCCTTGTCAGCCCCTGACATTCTGTGAGTCTGTGATTCTGTGATGCCTAAGTTCCAATTTGTGCTCATTGCCCCTTGTCCTGTCACTGGACACCGCTAAAGAGAGTCTGGTGCCATCCTTTTGCCTCCTCTCCACTTAAATGTTGATCAGCAATGAGAAGGTTAGGCTGATGTTCTCCAGACCAAACAGCTACAGGTTCCTCAGCCTTTCCTCCTGACAGAGGTGTTCCAGGTCCCTCAGCATCTTTATAGCCTAGAACTGGACCCAGTATTTTAACTGTAGCCTCATTAGGGCAAGGGAGAGGGAGAAGAGAATCTTCCTTGACCTGCTGGCAATACTCTTCTTAATGCATCCCAGGAGACCATTTGTCCTCTTGGCCACAAGAGCACACTGATAGTTCACACTGATTTTGTTGCAGTCCATATCTAGGAAGAGAAACCATTTTGCATTTCTCTCTTTTCTTTTGAGGAGGAAGGTGGCCGAAAGGGTAGACCTCTTTGGTCTGCCTTTTTTTGGTACCTCTCTTCTTTTGGAAGTCAGGTGGCATTTATCCAGTCTAAATGTACCTAATTATAGCCTTTGAAATTGGGACAGTGCTGCTTGCAACTTCTCTCTCAGGAGATTTTGTTTTCTCTAATTTTCACTTGTTTCCAAAGGTTTTCCTTTGGTAGCTGCTTTGGCATGATTCCCATTTTATTCCTACAGAAGTAGGAAACCCTTTTCACAGAATCACAGAATGGCAGGGACCTCTTGAGATCATTAAGTGCCAACCTCCTGCCAAGGCAGGTCCATCTAGAGCAGGTTGCACAGGAACTGTATCCAGGTGGGTTTTGAATGTCTCTGGAGATGGAGACTCTGCCCCTCTCCGGGCACTCTGCTCCAGTTGTCCATCACCGCCAAAATAAAGAAGTTCCTCCTCATGTTTAGTTAGAACTTCTGTTGTTGAAGTTAGTCCTAGTCACCCCTTGTCCTGTCACTGGGCACCACTGAACAAAGCCTGGTCCCATTCTCCTGACACCCACTTTTTAAGTATTGATCAGCATTGATGAGATCCCCTCTGTCTTCTATTCTGCAGACTAAAAACTCCAAATTCTCTCAGTCATCAGAGAGATGTTACAGTCCCTTCCACATCTTTGTAGCCCTAACCACTTTTTATTCAAATGCATGAAAAAAAAACAGAACCTTTTTCTCCTGTTATCAATTTGCACATTCTTGAACTTACTAAAACCAGCCAAAAGGAAGCGACAAAACCGAGATACAAGTACATGCTTGTGATGCTCTTCATCAGCTTTGTTTTCAGAAACTTTGGCTTGCCATGGAGCAGCTCAGGGAGCCATGGGCACATGTTGCAAGAGAGGGAAACACCACACACAATTTTTGACTTAGTGGGAAAACAAACGTATGTATAGAATCAGAGAATGGTCTGGGTTGGAAGGGACCTCCAAAGTTCATCCAGTCCAACCCCTCTGCAGTCAGCAGTGACATCCTTCACAAGATCAGGTTGCCCAGAGCCCTCTCCAGCCTCACCTTCAATATCTCCAGGGATGGGGACCAAGCCACCTCCCTGGACAAGCTGTTGCAGTGTTCCAGCACCCTCTTGGTGCAGAACTTGCTCCTAACATCCAATCTCAATCTGCTGTGCCCTAGTTTGAATCCGTTACCCTCATCCTGTCCCTGCAGCCTTTGCAAACATTCTCTCTGCAGCCTTCTTGTAGCCCCCTTCAGGTCCTGGCAGGCTGCCTGGAGCTTTCTCTTCTCCATGTTGAAACCCCCCAGCTCCCTCAGCCTGTTCTCCTAGCAGAGCTGCTCCAAACCCCTGATCATTTTCATGGCCTCCTTTGGACCTGTTCCATCAAGTCATGTCCTTCTTATATTGAGGGCTCTGGATCTGGAAGCATCACTGCAGGTGAGGTCTCACCAGAGCAGAGTGAAGTGGTGGAATCCCCTCTCTGGATCTGCTGCCCATGCATATGTATGAGGAAACTGCTTCTTAAGTGCTTCTTGACAAGCAGCTCCTCCATTTTGGGATTATACCTGGGATTTGTGTTACAGGAACTGTCAGAAGTACAAATTGAGAGATCATAAAATGTAAGGGACCTCTAGAGGCCATCTAGCCCAACTTCCCTGCAGTAGGCAGGAGCATCTCCAACTAGATCAGGTTGATCAGGATACTCTGGAAACTACAGAGTTTTATCATTGTGTAGAATGACAGAGAAGGAAACAGCACAGGGAGTTGTTTATAGTGAGTCCATGAATGCAAATAGAAAGCCAAGATTTCTTTTCACTTCCAGGAACTTTCTTCCTCCTGTTTTGTGAATCATTTTGCACATTGCAGTTTCCATGGATTTTATTATTTGCTGTTTATAAGCACTTTTGCAAAATGAACCTATTTTAATCAGCAGATCATGAGCCAGCAATGTGCCCTAGTGGCCAGGAGGGCCAAGGCAGATTAGAAGGGCTGTGGTTAGTAGGTGGATAGAGGTTCTCCTTTCCTCTAGTCTGCCCTGGTTAGGCTGCAGCTGAAATATTGTGCCCAGTTTTGGGCCCCTCAGTTCAGGAAGCACCTCAGGGAACTGCTTGAAAGAGTCTGGTACAGAGCTACAAAGGTGTTAAAGGCAGTGGAACATCTCCCTGCAGAGGACCAGCTGAGGGTGCTGGGGCTGTGCTGCTTGGAGCAGAGAAGCCTGAGGGGTAATCTCAGTCATGGTGACAAAGATGTGCAGGGCAGTGTCAGGAGCACTCAGCCAAGCTCTGCTCACTGTGAAGATGTTGGAGACCTGGGGCACTCTGTCCAGAGAGGTTGTGGAGTCTCCTTCTCTGGAGACTTTCAAAACCCACCTGGATGTGTTCCTGTGTCACCTTTTATAGGTGGCTGTGTCCTGGCAGGCAGGTTGCGCTGGATAAGCTTTCAAGGTCCCCTTCAAGCCCTAATGTTATTTTGGAATAATTTTCTATCATTTATGTCACTGTCTATGTTACATTTCCTTGTACTCCACCCAATACATTTTTTTTTTTTGCTTCCCACGACATATTACGACACACAGAATTTGGGGAAAATGAATGTTGATGCCTGACACATGTAAATACCAAGATTTACAAATGCTTCCAGATTCCCAGCATAGTGAGATTTGAAAAGGGACTTCTGGAGATCAACTCCAACCCTTTTTAAAGCAAGGTCACTTGGAGCAGGTTGCCAAGGACCATGTCCAGGTGGATTTTTAAAGTCTCCAGAGAAGGAGACTCCACATCCTCTGTAATCCTACAACTGTTGTAAAGTATACAACAACCTTATCTTTATGCATATGGTTCTGTTGGCGAGAAGCATGAAGTAGAAATCAGGATGTCTGCTTTCAGGTTCATGTCTGTCACAGGGTCTCTGTATGTCCATTAATGTCAAAAACGAGCTACAGATCAGCTTAATCAGAGAGAAAATCAATGCTCAAGGCAAATTACTGTGGAATCATAGAATCATTTGGGTTGGGAGCAGCATTTCATATCATTTGGGTATGAGTGGTTGGAAAGCTGTGACTTGGATAAGGACTTGGGAGTGCTAGTTGGCAGGTGATTAAATATGAGCCAGCAGTGCCCAGGTGGGCAAGAAAGCCAATGGCATCCTGCCTTGGGTCAGAAAAAGGGGGGACAGCAGGGACAGGAGGGAATCATCCCCTGTGCTCAGCACTGGGGAGGACACAGCTTGAGTGCCGTGTTCAGCTCTGGGCTCCTCAGTGCAGGAAGGACATTGAGGGGCTGGAGCCTGTCCAGAGCAGGGCAGGGAGGCTGGAGAAGGGCCTGGAGCCCTGGGTTGTGAGCGGGGGCTGAGGGAGCTGGGGGAGTACAGGCTGGAGAAGAGGAGGCTGAGGGAGACCTCCTTGCTCTCTGCAGCTCCCTGCAGGGAGGTTGGAGTGAGGAGGGGGCAGCCTCTGCTCCTTGGTGCCAAGGGACAGGAGCAAAGGAAATGGTTGCAAGATGCCCCAGGGGAGGCTCAGACTGGATGCTAGGAAATCTTTCTTCCCAGAGATGGTTCTCAGACACTGGAATGGTCTGCCCAGGGAAGTGCTGGAGTCCCTATCCCTGGAAGTGTTTAGGCAGCCTGTGGAGCTGGTGTTTAGGGACATGGTGTAGTGGTGACTGTAAACTGAATCAAAGGCTGGACTGGATGAGCTTGGAGGTCTCTTCCAGCTGGATGTTTTCTGTGATCATCAGGTCAGACTGTTAACCCAACACTGCCAAGTCCTCTGCAAAATCACATCTGCAGGGCTTCTAAATCCCTTTGGGGACGGTGACTCTACCGATTCCCTGGGTAGCTTGTTCCAGGGTTTGGGAAGATTTTTGATTTGTTATGTTTCAGGTTTTAGTTTGGTCCAGAAGTAAATGTAAATATTTCCATATAAGTTCAGGAATCAGAAGCAGTGATAACATGAAGTCCATACCACAAGCAAAGAGTACATGGTGTGCTTTCACCACATCAAGAAGTGTCCCTCAGGAGTCTCTCCTCGGACTGTGCTGTTTCATGTTTTTTATCACTGCTATAGACAGAAGGACTGAGGGCATCATCAACAAATATGCAAGTGATGCCAAGCTGAGTGGTGCTGTCAATATGCTAGAGGGACAGGATGGCATCCAGAGGGACCTGGGCAGGCTGGAGAGGTGGCCCAGGTGAGCCTCATGAAGTTCAACAAGACCAAGTGCAGAGATCTGCAGCTGGCCTGGAACAATCCTCACTGTCAATACAAGCTGGGGGAGGAGGTGATAGAAAGCCACCCTGTGGAAAAGGACTTGGGAGTGCTGATGGAGAAGCTGGACGTGAGCAAGCACTGTGAGACTGCAGCACAGAGGCCAATGGCAGCCTGGGCTGCATCCAAAGTAGCAGATGCAGAGACTGCCATTTTGCTCCGCTCTGCTGAGACCTCACCTGCAGGGCTGCATCCATCTCTGGAGCCCTCAACACAGCAAGGATATGGACCTGATAGAGCAGGTCCAGAGGAGGCCACAAAAATGATGCGAGCATTGGAGCAGCTCTGCTATGAGGACAGGCTGAGGGAGCTGGGCATGTGCAGCCTGGAGAAGAGAAGGCTCCAGGCAGGTCTAAGAGCAGCCTGCCAGGACCTGAAGGGGGCTGCAAGAATGTCCCTGAAGATATTGAAGGTGAGGCTGGACAGGGCTCTGAGCAACCTGATCTAGTTGAGACTGCCCCTGCTGACTGCAGGAGGGGTTGGACTGGATGAACTTTGGAGGTCCCTTCCAACCCAGCCCATTCTGTGGTTCTATGATTTGAAAGGCTCTTCAGGACACATCTTTGATGACATTTTCTTTATGCTTTTTATTGAACAGGGCATAAACTATTTACAAAGTGTTGTTTGGATAGAGTTTGCAAGAAAATACGGTGTGGGGTTGGTTTTTTTTTATTTGTTTGTTTGTTTTTTTAATGTAATATACGGATAATTTGGGTGGTGTCCACAATTTGGCATTGCTAAAGGTAGAAGAAGCCTGAGCAGACAGGCTTTTCCATTAAAGCAGTTTAGGGAGAGACAATCCCTATCCACTTCCCAAACACTTGTTATAATTAGTCCCATCCATAACTTCCACACTGTCCTGGTTTGAGTCACAGGCACAGCAGGGGATCAGGTTTAAAATCTCCGTTTCCCTCCAGTGCTTGGATGATGTAGAATCTGATGGTGACCCAGCACAGCAGCACAAACTCTGCCTGTATGGTAAGCAAGAACTGCAGGCTTCATGAAAACAGGAGCCTTGCATAAACACTCTGTATTGCAGAGTGAGAAAGCTTACCAAAGAAACACAGCAGCAGCAAAGGCAAGAAATATCATTGCCTATTACACCAGGAGCATCCTGCAGAGACTCAGCTTTCCTCTCATGGCAAGCAGGATTTGCTTAGCTCCCAGGTACCTCTTGCAAAGGCCTTCTCTAAGGCTCTGAGGCCTCATGTTTGGAATCCAGTGGTCGAAGGAAGGAACAAAGAAGCTTTTTGTTTCTGCATCCTCCTCATAGTTGTCCTCAGAAATAAATATATAAATGGAAACTCTCCAAAACTGGCACAGACTAAGAAAGCTCTGTGGAGGTTGCTAGGCAGCTGAGGCCAAAGGAATAGAAAGCAGGCAGGTCTTTGAAAAGCAGAGCCAGTGACTTAGGAGTTCTCTGGATTCAACCATTTGCTCTGTTGCCTTGTAGTATAAATAAGAGAATTTTTTTTTTTTCTGTAGTAAGCGAGCAATTTTTAGAAAAAAAATATTGAAATTGTATCTCATTTCTATTCGTGTTTTCAAACACTTTCAAGGATTATTCGGGCTAATATTTATTTGTTGGGTTTGTAGCGAGGTGGGGGTCAAGATCTTCACCCTAATGACAAGTGACAGGACAAGAGGAAATGTCTTCAAGTTGCGGCAGGGGAAGGTTTAGGTTGGATATTGGAAGAAACTTCTTCTTTGGGGTTCTGGAGCACTGAAACAGGCTTCCCAGGGAGGTGATCCCTGGGATCCCCACCCTTGGTGACATTTCAGAGAGGCAGAGATGTAAGGGACATGGTATAGCACCAGACCTGGCAGATAATAGTTGAACTCAATCCTTTTCCAATCAAAATGATTCTGTGATTCATTGGCTGAAATGGGAATTTAGTGTGGTGCAGTCAGGTAGAGCTCTAAAATTATTTCACAGAATCACAGAAACTCAAAATCCCAGCATGGCAGGGGTGGGAAAGGACTTCTGGGGATCATCTAGTACAAGCTCACTGCTAAAGCAGGGTAATCCACAGCAGGTCGGCCAGGCAGGTCTGGCATAATAGAATCCTAGAATCAAACAGGTTGGAAGAAACCTCCAAGATCATCCAGTTCGACCAATCACCCAGCTCTATTCAGTCAACTAGACTATGGCACTAAGTGCCCCAACCAGTCTTTTCTTGAGCATCTCCAGGGATGGTGACTCCACCACCTCTCTGGGCAGCCCATTCCAATGCAAATCACTCTCTCTGTCAAGAACTTCCTTCTAATATCCAGCCTATACCTCCCCTGGCACAACTTGAGACTGTGTCCCCTCATTCTGTTGCTGGTCGCCTGGGAGAAGAGACTGATCCCCACCTGGCTACAGCCTCCCTTCAGGTAGTTGTAGACAGCAATGAGGTCACCACTGAGCCTCTTCTTCTCTAGGCATCTCTCCAGAGAAGGAGACTCCACAGCCTCTTTGAGTGCCATGGTCCAAGGCTCCAGCACCCTCACAGAATCACAGAACACAAGAGGCTGACTTGCAGGACATTTCAGTGGCTATGTGGCTCTCCTGTGTCCTGCTGTGGGGTTTGACCCAGGAGAAGAATCACATAAATATTCAGGCTGGAAAAGCCCCTCAGGATCACCAAGTTCAACCCAGAACCCTACTCTACAAGGTGCACCCTAAACCATAGCCCTGAACACCATATCCAAACCACCTTTAAACACATCCAGGGTGGGCGACTCCACCACCTTCCTGGGCAGCACATTCCAATACCTGACCACTCATACTGGGAAAAAAAGTCTTCCTCATGTCCAGTCTAAACCTACCCAGTGGCAGTTTGAGGCCATTCCCTCATTTTATCACTAATGCCCTGTGAGCAGAGACCAGCACCAACCTCTCCACAAACTCCTTTCAAATTGCTGTAGACAGCCATGAGGTCTGCCCTCAGCCTCCTCTGTTTCATACTATCCAGCCCCAGCTCCTTCAGTTGCTCCTTGTAAAATCTATTCTCCAGGCCCTTCCCAGCTTCCTTGCCCTCCTCTGCACTCTTTCCAGCACCTCCACATCTCTCTTGTAATGAGGTGCCCAAAACCAAACACAATACTCGAGGTGTGACCTCACCAGAGCAGAGTCCAAGGGCACAATCACCACCCTTCTCCTGCTGGACACAGCATTTCTGATCCCAGCTATGATGCCTTTGCTTTCTTTGCCACCTGGGCACACTGCTCACACCAAAGAAGGTTTTATTTATGATTTAGTAATGCCACTAATTCTTAAACCTTTGCCTTGTTTTCATTTTACTGCACTATGCCTCCAGGACTCCAAAGAAGGGAAGTTTTTTCTGGTGCTAGAACACTTTGCCCTCAAGAGGTGTCTGTGTTTTCCTGTTCTTAATGGCAGGGAAGGACTTAATTTCCACCACCAGACCCGTGATGATGAAGGTAGTCATTACAAACACAGAGCAGTAAAGCATCCACCACCAGCCCCTCTTCCTGTTACTGCTGAGCATGCCATAACAGAAGTATTTAATATGCAAGATTATGTAATCACAACATTGGCTAATTGCTGCCCTGGAAATCTCTGCCTATATTTGTGTCTTAAAGACTTGTCATGGTTTGCCAGGTTGGAAGGGACCTCAAGGATCATCTGGTCCAATCGTTTTAGGAAATAGTATAGCTTGAACAGAACCATAATGCTGGAAAAGACCTCTAAGATCATCAAGTCCAACCTTCTACATTCCTCCTCCTCCTCCTGTCCCTCAAGACTGTACTTCAGCTCCTCCAACTTGTTCTCCAGGGTATTCTTCTCTGGGTTCATTCAGAGGTTGAGCGATGCTGGGGCTCCAGATCAGCCCTAGCACCTCGGTGGGTCCCTGGGGACTCTTAGGGGGTGCAGAGTGTGTGTAGATGGACCAAGGCATGGACAGGCAGAGGGTCACAGCTGCAGAGGGGTGGCAGAGTTCAGCACAGTTCAGCAGCTGTGTGGCCCTGCCTGACTCCTGCCTACAATGGTGGTGGCAGCAACTGACCCTGGACACTCAAACACCCAAATCCTCCCAGTGTCAGTCCCCTGACAACCTCCTGACAGTAAACACCGCCAGATCCTTCCCTAACATTCACCCCATACCCCAAGGCAGGAGTCACTGAGGTCTCACTCCTTCTCTGTCCCACTTCATCAATGCATGTGGGAGGTGGCTTCCGGGTCCCTCCCCACCCCTCACTTGTAACCCCCTCTCTTGGTTGTTGCTGGTTCTTTCAGCACTCCAGGTCATCCCAGCCTTTAGTCTGAGGGACTTTCCAGTCTTGGGCTCCTGCTTTCAGACCACTTTGTTAGATGCTTCCTTAGCCACCACTCTTTCCACCTCACCCTTCCAACTGCAGTGCCAGTGGAGGTGGGGGGCACAGGGCCATGGAACAGCAAAGACACCAGGGGCATGGATTGTCTGGGGATGAAGGAAGGGTCTGGGAATGATCAGGCAGGAATCAGGCTTTGTCCTCAAAAAAGGGGACAGGATTGGGGGCCCAGATGAAAAATGTATGTGCAGGAAATGCAGCATTTCAGGAGATAAAAGGAGTTAATTCTCCTGCATGCTGGCATGTGCCAGCTGGGAGGTTACCAGCAGATCATAGGCACGTTGCCCTCACATCAAACCTCACTTTCTATTGGGGATTTGGAATGGCACCTCCAGAAGAGCTCCAAACAGGAAACAGACAGAAATGCGTAGGAAGAGAAGGAACCAAAAACCTTGCAGATGTGGCTCTTTAGGTTGCCTGTGTGTGTGACTGGTGCTGGAGGTGTCAGGTTTGCCCAGGATACTGTAACCCTACAACTCCTCTTCCTTCTCCAGCAGCAGTCCCATAGCATGCCTCGGACTAACCATTTTTCAAATGATGTCTTGAGGAGATTTCATTACTGCATCACAGTTGTTCAATATTTGTTTCTTCTACAGGGTGGATGCTGTGGGGGGGTCCAGGCAGCTGTGTGGAACAATCTCCTGTGGGCTAGTAGGATGAGAAGGTCCAGGGCTAGCTTGGGAAACAAGGAGAAACATCACCTCCCAAGACGGTAAACCTACTGAAAAGGTAATTCCTGCTAGGTTGCTGTTCTGCGCTCAGCTTTCCAGGCTCCAGGGATAGCATGGCTGGAATATGTGGGAGAAAAGTGGTGGGGCATGGCAAACACAGACCTCTGATGTTGTCACACAGAGTCTCCTGAATCTTCCAAGAGCTCTTGAAACCTCACTGGTATCCAACTCCCTTCCCCTCTCTAAGTCTGTATCTCAGAGAGGTTTTCTTGTCTGTCTGTGAGGGGGAACTTGGAGTCTGTATCTCAGAGAGGTTTTCTTGTCTTCTCAAGGGCCTCTTGAAAAATGCAATTCACAAGATGACAGCAGCCTTCCCAGAATTTCCTTCTGGAGCTTGAAGCTGATGAAGGTGGCAGCTTCTCAGCCATGCAACAATTTGGCACAATAAAATGTTGCTCACAGGGAGAGTTTGTGGCTTAATGTTTAACCATACATGATCTTGGGTGGTTGGTTTTCTTCAGTCTCACCTTCCAGGCTTCACTATTGGGTCTTTAGATACTTTTCTTTCTGCCCTCGACCCTTAACTATGTGTGGTTTTGTTGCTAGCATTTCAGAACTCCAAGCCAATGTGGAAACTACAGATATGCCATCTTTCAGGTTTAGCTGTAGTGCTAAGTAATCCTTCATATTAAGAGGTAGAGTTGAGTCATAAAGTGCCAAGACATTAAATTTCCCTGCAGTTCCAAAAGCTCAGCTCTGTGGTAGGGTACTTCTGGGCCCAGCTGACTTCTAGTACTTCCATGCTCTCCAAATATTTATTGGTCTTCATCACAAATGAAGTTGGCTGAGCAATGTTTTTGTCCACTCATCCTCCACCCAAGGTGCCTTGTGAACTATCTGTCAGGCTGACTAGCTGCTTTCCTTTGGTGATGTTCCTTAGTGTGTGCAGAGTGTAAGAATATTCTCAATGGGAAATCATGCTGAGAGAAAGGAAAAAGGGGATTTGTGATGCAAAAGTTTTCCTAAGGATCTATTCCCACAGCTCATGAAGCATCACAAAAAAAAAAACCCAACCATAAATCCAAAACCAAACCCAAAAGGCTCCAGGAAGATAGAGCACAGAATCACAGAATGTCAGGAGTTGGAAGGGACCTCCAAAGCTCATCTAGTCCAACCCCCCTGCCACAACAGGAGCACCATTTTTCCATGGAACTTCCTATGCCTCAGTTTACACCACTGCCCCATGTGCTGTCATTTGGCATCACGCAGCAGAGCCTGGCTCCCGTCTCTGGGCACTTGTCCTACACATCTTTAACATCATGACTGGGGTCACCCTTCAAGCTCCTCCTCTCCCAGCAGCACAGCCCCAACTCCCTCAGGCTCTCTTCCTAAGGAAGATCTTCCATTGCCTTCAGTGTCTTTGTGGCTCTGTGCTGGACTCTCTCAAGTAGTTCCCTGAGGTCCTTCTTGAACTGAGGGGTCCAGAACTGGACACAGTATTCCAGATGTGGACTCTCTAAGGCAGAGTAGAGGGGCAGGAGAACCTCTCTGGACCTACTCACTGCAACCCTTCTAATCCAGGATGCCCTTGGCCTTCTTGGCCACCAGAGCACATTGCTGGCTCATGGACATCCTTCCATTCAGCAGGATCCCCAGGTCCTTTTCCCCTTCATTGCTCTCCAGCAGTTCAGTTCCCAACCTACACTGCTCCCTGGGGTTCTTCTTTTCCAGGTGTCAGACTCTACACTTGCTCTTGTTGGATTTCATTCAATGTCTCCCTGCCCAACTCTCAGCCTTTTTATGTCTGGCTGACTGGCAGCACAGCCCTCCTGTGTGGCAGTCACTCCACCCAGTTTGGTGCCATCAACAAACTTGCTGTCAGTGTCGTCTGTGCCCTCATCCAGGCCCTTGACTAATATGTTGAACAGAACTGGTCCAGTACTGACCCTTGAGGGCCTTCAACAAGACTCCATCCAATTGACCACAACTCTCTTCCTGCTTTCCTTCAACCAGTTCAGAAATGTTTTGGCTAACTGTGTACTAGGTTAGACTTTCTAACATCTCTGGACAATAGTTTTCTCTTTGTCTTTGGTGAGCTTCCTCCAGCACCCTGCCATTCATTGATTCCAACAAGTCAGAAATCCCATTGCTATCATTCACTAAATTGCTCCCATGCTTCCCCAAGCCTGGCAGCTGAGAGGAAACCTGAGCAGCATTCAGGTGATGCTTCTGAGGGTCATGCCTGTGGTTGAGAGCCCAAAGCTTTTCTCTTGGAAAAAAAACCCTCCTTCATTCCCTAGAAGTTATGAAGGTTTTTTGGCAGGTTTGGTGTATGAAAGTGTGAGTAAACATAGGTCTTGCCTCCAGTGTTTAGCCAAGTGGTTAGTTTGCAGTTTATCCTGTGCTTTTCAAGACTTCCACCCAAAGTTGTTGCTGGTCAGTTCTACCAAGGTTCTCCAGACCTCATTTGGTTGTCTGTTATGTAGAAGAAATGAGCTAGCACGGCTTGCAGTTGATGAAGGTCCAGTAGTCATGGAATGATTTTTGTTGGAAATGGCCTCTAAGATCAGCAAGTCCAAGTATCAATCCAACGCCATCATGGCCATTAACTCATGTCCCAAAGTGCCATGGCCACAGGTTTTTTTTAACACCTCCAGGGATGGAGACTCCACCACCTCCCTGGCCAGTCTGTGCCAATTCTTGCAGTAAAAGTTGGGGTTTTTTTTCTTAATCTTCAAACCAAACCTACCCTGGCACAATTTCAGGCCTTTTCCTCTCATTTTGTCACCTGAAACTAGGGAAAAGAGACCAACCCCTACCTCACTGCAATCTCCTTTCATTGACAGGTTGGTTTATAAGTGGCTGCACTTTGGTATTATTTGTAATTAAAAAAAAAAAAAATATATATATATTTAATCTATTTTAAGAAGAATAGTTCTAATTTTTAAAATATATTTATATTTATAATCAGATTTACTTTTATATTTATGTGATAGGACAAGGGGTAATGGATAGAAACTGCAGTACAGGCAGTTCCACCTCAACATGAGGAAGAACTTCTGTCCTAGTGAAACTACATCTGGAATTTTGTGTCCAGTTCTGGGCTCCCCAGTTCAAAAGGGACAGAGATCTACTGGAGAGAGTCAAATGAAGGCTCCAAGGATGCTAAGGGGACTGGAGCATCTCTTTCATGAGGAGAGATTGAGAGCCCTGGGGCAGTTCAATCTGCAGAGAAGGCTGAGAGAGGATCTGACCTCTCTCAAGAGCTGAGGGCTGGGGGGTCAGGAAGGAAGGGACAGGGACAGCCTCTGCTCACTTGTGCCCTGGCATGGGACAAAGGCAAGGGATGGAAACTGCAGCACAGGAAGTTGCATCTCAAGATAAGGAAGAACTTCTTTGCTGTAAGAGTGACAGAGCAGTGGCACAGGCTGCCCAGAGAGGTTGTGGAATCTTCTTGTCTGGAGCCTTTCCAGCCGTGTCGGGATGTGTTCCTGTGCCACCTGTGCTGGATTCTCTGGTCCTGTTGTGGCAGGGGGGTTAAACTGGCATCTCTCCAGAGGTCCCTTCCAACCCCTAACATCCTGGGATCCTGTGAATCTAACCCTCCACTGGCACAATTTAAAGCCATTGCCTCTTCTAACTCCTTATGCTAGAGAGAGAACCCAACCCCCACCTCGTCCTTCTAGATAGTCTTTAAACAAAATTGCACTGATTGATTTGGGGCAGCTTCCTCTAACCACAAGACAAAAGCAACTTAGTTATGGTTGGAAGTTCATATATTCTATAATTGTATCTATTAAACTTTACTGGTCTGCATTCCAGGCTTTTAAGTGGCAAAATAAAGAGCAACCCTTAGGGCAAATATAGAAAGAAACTGAAATTAGATGAGCTGACATCGTGATATCTTCATCTGCAACAGACTAAATAAAGTCTGAACTTTTCCACCCCTCCATTTAATGAGAAGCAGGAAGCTTAATGGATTGATGTTTCAGTCTCTGATTCATTGCTCAAATGATATTTCTTGGGAACTATTGTTGGAAATGCCATTTTGACCAAAGGAAGGGGAAGATAAGAATGCTGATTTAATAGAACTTGAAATCTGGATGCTAGAAAGGTAATTTATACTTTCAGTAAGAGGCTTTCATCTCCATTTTAAGTCTAATGATATTGATCTGATATCATTACTAAATATAGATTCTTGAATTCTGACCAGCTCCTACTTCTGTAAGGGAACCACAAATGTTTTACTTTGTTCCAACAAATGGAACTCTTGCATAGAATCGTAGGATTGGTGCTGTTTGAAAAGCCCTCTAAGATCATCCAGTCCAAACATCAAACCAACACCACTGTGGCCATTAAACCATGGCCCACACTGCCATGGCCACACATTTCTTGAACACTTCCAGGCATGCTGACTCCACAACCTCCCTGAGCATCCTGTTCCAGTGCCCAACCATGCCTACAGAAGACAAATAGTTCCTGCTATCCAACCTGAACCTCCCCTGGCACAATTTCCAGCCCTTTCTTCTTGTTCTGTCACCTGATAATAGGGAGAAGAGACCAACCCCCATCCCACTGCCATCTCCTTTCTTTGACAGGTCAGTTTGCAACTGTCAGCACTTTGGTATTCTGTGTGATAAATATGTATTTCTTTAATCATATCTAAGAAGAAGAGATCCAAAATTTATATTTTATATATATTTATATTCATATTTAATTTTATATTTATGTTACATCTCAAGATGAGGAAAAACTTCTTTGCTGTCAGGGTGACAGAGCAGTGGCACAGGCTGCCCAGAGAGGTTGTGGAATCTCCTTCTCTGGAGCCTTTCCAGCCCTGTCTGGATGTATTCCTGTGCCACCTGTGCTAGATTCTCTGGTTGTGCTGTACCAGGGAGGTTGAACTGGAAACTCTCCAGAGGTCCCTTCCGATCCCTAACATCCTGGGATGGTGGCAATCAGTCTGCCTTTTCAATGGTATTTATAATAAGATTTTAGTTAGTCCAATGTTGAGTTTAGCTTAGCTTTGTTTCTCTTTTTCTAGCAGCTAAGAATACACTTTTATCCCATGATTTATGGAAAAGTTCAGATCTTTCACATAAGGTGTACAGCTTCAGAATCAATTCTGTTCTTTAACATAATGAACATTTCCATTTGAGGCTCAGTAATGTCCTACTGTTTGGAGTGGAACAGAACCTCAGGTACCGAGTGCAGCTCTGGGCCCTCACTGCAAGAAAGGTCTTGAGGAGCTGGAGTGGGGCCAGAGGAGAGAAACGAGACTGGGGAAGGGACTGGAGGGGAAGGCTGCTGAGGAGAGGCTGAGGGAGCTGGGGGTGTGCAGCCTGGAGAAGAGAAGACTCAGGGGGGACCTTAGCACTCTCTACAGCTACCTGAAGGGAAGTTGCAGGCAGGTGGGGGTCAGGCTCTGCTCCCAGGCAGCTTGTGCCAAGAGGAGAGGACATGGCCTGAAGCTGTGCCAGGGGAGGGCACAGGGTTAGGAAGCACTTCCTGCTGCAGAGGGGCATTAGAGACTGGAATGGAGTGCCCAGGGAGGTCGTAGAGTCACTGTTCCTGAAGGTGTTTAGGGACAGATTGGCTGTGGCAGTCAGCGCCATGGTCTGGTCACTGTGGTGGTGTTAGGTCATAGGCTGGACCTGATGATCTCAGAGGTCTGTTCCAACCTCAATAATTCTGTGGTTCTGTGAAATCAAACCAGGGATTCTTTTCACCTAGTAAAGTTTCACAGAGCCATGGTTAGAACAAAGCCTAGACTGGGAATGGCTTTAGCTACTGACCTGTGTGGGCACCACTTGCTCTACACAGCTGGCATCTGGTAGGGCTACAGTCTCATCTGTTATCTTTCATGTGCAGAACTGTGTGGGCAGTGCCCATTGGTAGAAGGCAGAGGCAGTGCTCAGCTAAGACATTTTTTTGCATTCTTTATAAATGACAACTGGGAAGCTACTCTTTTTCTCTTTTTTGTTTTTTTTTTTTTTTTTGGGGTGGGGGGGGGTTTTTTTTTTT
>VWZI01014737.1:104320-135280 GCA_013396835.1 Psilopogon haemacephalus
AATGGATGATCTTTGAGGTCTCTTCCAACCTAGACCATTCTATGATTCTATGATTCTATGATCTCTTCTCAGTCTTCTCTTCTCCAGACTAAACAGCCCCAGGTCTCTCAGCCTTTCCTCACCAGACCTTCCAGCTCCTTCATCTTCCTCACAGCCTACTTTGTACACTCTCTAGCTTGTCCCTGCCCCTCTTGCGCTGGGGACCCCAGAGCTGGACACAATGCACCAGATGCATAATCTCTATATTTTGACCCTTATGCAGCAGATGTTTCTATTTCTCCTGCCTGGGACCCTTCTAAGCACATATTAAGCATTGCAATTAGTTGCCAAGTTCCACAGTAATGGACAATGCCAGCCAATATCCACCAGCAACAAATGAGACAACACCAGGGTCCCTTTCTTTTCTGCAGCTACAAGTTGAATTCTAAATTATGAGTATGAAAAGGAAGGGTTCTCTTGGTGGTGGAAATTGTGGTTCGATACTGAGTCAGTGGTTGTTCAAAAAAAAAAAAAAAAANGTTTTTTAAAAAAAAAAAAAAAAAAAAGAGTTTCTAAAAGGGGAAAGTCCTAAAAAAGAGAAAGAGTGAAAAATGAGAGCTGCACACCAAGTGGAATCGATCTGTGTTAGCTATAAGGAATTCAAGCTGCATATAAAACTTTATGCATCCTTCATGATGCAGGCTGAAATCAATGATTATTCACTTGCTTGAATCTCAATTATAATGAATGTGATTAGCAGCAGCAAAGTAGGAAGTGTGTTTAGGGGTTTGTGTCCATGTAATGATGTCACAGAATCATTAGGCTTTAGCAAAACTCCTCATGGCTCCATTGCCTCTTTTGGGTTTTAAAATCACAGAATGGTAGAATTGATTTGGTTGGAAAAGACCTCTGAGATCAACAGGCCCAACCACCAGCCTGACACCACCAGGACCATTAAGCCGTGTCCACAAGTAGCATGTCCACAGCTTTCTTCATTGCTCTATCTGCCAGGCTCTGCCTGCTTGACTCTGCTTTAGAGTCAGGTGAATGACCTCTTGAATATTAAGCCAAGATGGAATAAGAGCTTGTACCTTTCCTTCATTTATCATGGAATGGTTTAGGTTGGAAGGGACCTAAAAGGTCATCTAGCTCCCTTGTCCTCCTGCCATGGGCAGGGACACCTTCCACTAGCCCAGGTTACCCAAGACCTCATCCAACCTGGCCTCAAACACCTCCAGGGAGGTAGCCTCCCTGGGCAACCTGTGCCAATGTCTCACCACCCTCACTGGAAAGGATTTCTTCATAATCTCCAGTCTAAATCTGCCCTCTTCCAGCTTCAATCTATTCCTCATTGTCCTATCACCACAAGCCCATGTAAAAGGTCCCTCCCTAGTTTTCTTGAAAAGGCTTTGTAGGTCCTTTTCAGATACTGGAAGGCTGCTCTAAGGCCGCCCTGTAACCTTCTTTTCTCTTGGCTGAACAGCCCCAACTCTCTCAGCCTGTCCCCATAAGGGAGGTTCCGCAGCCCTCTGATCATCTTTGTCACTCTCCCCCAGACCTGCTTCAGCAATTTGATATTCTTCTTGAGTTGGGACCACCAGAGCAGGTGGTGTCTCATGAGAGCAGAGCAGTGAGGCAGAATCACCTCTTGTTTGAGAATTCTGCCCTCCTCACTTGTTCTGTAATATTCCTAACTTTTTGCTTTTTTATTTTGTTTCCAATATCAAAATGTCAGCAGGGACCTCTCTCTAATGACCTTTCTTCTGGCCCAGTTAAGAGACTGATAAGACTCAAATCACAGAATTCTTGATGTTGGGAAAAAAACCTCTGAGACCAGGTCCAATCATAACTCTTTTGTCTCTTTCCGAAGGGTAGGGGGTAAGAGGGTGGGGCCAGACTTTCAGTGATGCTTCATCCAGGCCCTTGATGAATATATTGAACACAATTGGTCCAGTACTGACCCCTCAAGGACTCCACTAGACACAGGCCTCCAACTAGACTCTGTCCTACTGACCACAACTCTCTGATTGCTTTCCTTCAACCAGTTCAGAAAAGTTTTGGCTGGCTGAGTACTAGGTTAGGCTTTCTTTCCTTCAACCAGTTCCCAATCCACCTCACTACCTGATCATCCAGACCACACTGCCTCAGTTTAGCTATGAGGATACTATGGGAGAGAGACAAAGGCTTTACTAAAATCAAGGTAAACCACAACCATGGCTCTACCATCATCATCCACCTGGTGATGTCCTCATCAAAAGCTATCAGGTTGGTCAAACATGTCTTCCTCTTGGTACAACCATGTTGGCTGCTCCTAATGACCCCACTGTCCTTGATATGCCTAAGGACAGTGCTGAGGATAAATTTCTCCATCACCTTTCCAGGGAGAGAGGTGAGGTTGACTGGTCTGTAGTTAACCTGGATCCTCCTTCTTACCCTTTTTGAAGACTGCAGTGATGTTTGCCCTCCTCCAGTCCCCATGCACCTCTCCTATCTGCCATGAATATGGTGGAGAGTGGTCTGGCAATGACCAGCTCCTTCAGTGCCTGAGAGTGCATCCCACTGAGATCCATGGACTTACAGACGTTCAGATTACTCAAGTCTTCTTTAACCCAGTCCTCATCAACCAGGGAAGACTTTTGTCATGCTTTCCTCTGGGGCCTCAGGTGTTAGGGGCTCCTGAGGACAGTCTCCAGCAGTAAGACAGAGACAAAGAAGACATTTAGTAACTCTACCTTCATTGTGTCCTCTGTCATCAGGGCACGCCTCTCATTCAGCAGAGGGCCTACATTGCCTCTAACATTCACTTTTCCTGCAATGTATTTGGAGAGACTCTTTCTGTTATCCTTGACCTCCCTTGCAAGATTGAGTTCCAATGAGGCCTTAACCTTCCCCATTGTTTCCCTACATCCTCTGATAACAGCCCTATACTTCTCCTAGGTGGCCAGCCCCTCCTTCCATGATCTGTAGACTCTCTTCTTCCACTTATGTTTGTTTAGCAGTTCCTAACTAAACCATGCAGGTCTCCTGGCTCTCTTTCTCAATTTCCCACTTGCTGGGATGCACTGATCTTGAGCTTGGAAGTAGAGATCCTTAAATATTAAACAACTATCATGGGCCCCTTTGTCTTCTAATACCCTGTCCCATGAGATTTCACCCAGCCATTGCTTGAAAACCTCCTGAAATATAGGGTTGTAGTTCTGCTTGCTATCCTGTTCCTACCAGGCAAGATCATGAACTCTACCATCTCATGATCACTAAGGCCAAGGCTGCCCTCAATCTTCACTGCTCCAAACAGACCCTCCTTGTTGGTGAGGAAATGATCCAGCAGTGCTCCCCTCATAGTTGGCTCCTCCAACATTTGCACCAAGAAGTTATCATCAAGGAACCTTCTGGACTGTGGCTGGCTGCTGAGTAGCCCTTCCAGGAAATATCTGGATAGTTAACATCCCCCAGGAGAAACAGCATGTGTGATTGTAAGTCTGCTGTTAGCTGCCTGTAGAAGGCCTCATCACCTTCCTCATCCTGCTCAGGTGGCCTGTGATAAACACCCACAACTGTATCACCCATGCTAGCCTGTCCCTTAATAGACATCCACAAGCTCTCACCTAATCCCTTATCCACCCCTGGACTGAACTCAAGATATAAAGAGCAATTCCACCACCTCACCTTGCTGACCTGTCTTTCCTAAAAAGGACATAGCCATCCATGGCCACACTCCAGCCATGGGAGCTGTCCCACGATGTCTTTGTAACTGCCACCAGGTCATAACCCTGTGACTGCACATGGGTTTCTAACTGCTCCTGATTGTTGCCCATGCTGCATGCATTGGCGTAAAAACATTTCAGGGATGGAGTCCAGTACATAGTTTTCAGCTTTGAAGGGGGGGTAGACCTTCTGGTTATCTAAAAGGCCAACACCTTGCTCCTCAAATGCTGGGCTATGACACCCAGGATTCTTACTGGCAAGGCCAGCTACATCCCCATCCCCAGGCATAGCTTATTTAAAGCCTTGTCCATGAGGCCAGCCAACTCATGCACAAGGAGAAACTTTTCTGCTGTGAGCATGCTGGAACCCTGGAACAGGCTGCCCAGAATCTCCTTCTCTGGAGAGATTCCAGACCTGCCTGGATGACCTGATCCTGATCAACCTGCTACAGGTGATGTGCTTTAGCAGGGGGATTGGACTAGATGATCCTCAGAGGTTGCTTCCAATCCCCACCATTTTGGGGCTCTGTGGTTTCCTTGAGGAGAGATTAATGTCGAATTCTGTTGTCTGAAGAATTCAGTAACATGGAGTCTTAAGAAATTAACTCCTGAAAAGGAGATAGAATATTCTTGGTTCTCGTAGGCTATCACATTGTTTACTGCAATGTGTTCAAGTCATGCAGGCACAAATGTGTGTACACAAATACCTATAATTGAGGAATATTTGAAAACTAAATTAGGGATCATTCAGATGATAAAATGTTATTAACTGCTTCATAATGGAGGTTGGTATCATCTATCAGGTGATAGAAGGAGAGGAAATGGCCTGAAATTGTGACAGAGGTCTAGGTTGGAGATTATGAAAAAAATTCTCAGGTGTTAGGGGCTCCTGAGGACAGTCTCTAGCAGTATAGACAGAGACAAAGAAGACATTTAGTAACTCAGGGATTGGCATAGGCTACCCAGGGAGCTGGTGGAGTCACCGTCTCTGGAGATGTCCAAGAAACCTGTGGATGTGGCACCTGGGGACATGGTTTAGTGGCCGTAGTGGTGTTGGGTTGATGGTTGGACTGAGTGATCTGAGAGATATTTTCCAATTGAAACAATTTTTTCACAGAATGATCGGGGCTGGAAGGGACCTCAAGGATCATCCCATTCCGATCCACCTGTTATGGGCAGGAACGCCTCACACTACATCAGCTTGCCCAGAGCCACATCCAGCCTGGCTTAAAAAACCTCCAGGGATGAGGCTTCCTCCACCTCCCAGGGCAAACTGTGCCAATCTCTCACCACCCTCATGCTGAAGAACTTCTTCTTAAAGTCTAATCTCAATCCGCTCTCCTCTAGCTTGGATCCGTTCCCCCCAGTCCTATCACTACCTGACACCCTAAAAAGTCCCTCCCCAGCTATTTTGTAGCCCACTTCAGATATTGGAAGGTCACAAGAAGGTCTTCTCACAGCCTTCTCTTCTGCAGATTGAACAGCCCCAACTCTCTCAGCCTGTCCCCACAGCGGAGCAGCTCCAGCCTCTGATCATCCTCATGGCCCTTCTCTGGACACCTTCAAGCTATACTGTGATAGTATAATGAAGGATATAGCTTTCTTTATTAGTCTCAGAAGCAGATTTTGGGTTGGTTTTCATTGGTTTGCTACTATTGAGTCCTGGAGTTGACTCAGAGCAAAAAAGAAAAACAGGGGAAAATTAACCATTTTCTGGAAAAGGGAAAAAATTAATATTTTCTGTAAACAAAAGGCTTTGTAAATATTTTCTGGTCTGAAACTACTTAACTCTGATGGAACCTCTCTGACTTTTGAGAGGGGTGTTGGAGCTTTGCCTCAGCAGGAGGTCGCATGAAGATATGTATACTTGCTTTGTTGTTTCTTTTGGGTTTATACTGGCTTAGACAGAAGCTTCTTCAACATCAATTAAATAATATATATGCATTTTGATGATCCATGAGAGCAGTGGAATGCTGGAACAGGTTGCCCAGGGAGGTGGTTGGGTCCCCATCCCTAGAGATATTCAAGATGAGGCTGGGCAGCTCTCTGGATCTGATTCTAGTGGAAGATGTCTCTGCTGAGTGGAGTGGGATTGGACGAGGTGAGCTTCAAAGGTCCCTTCCAGCCCACTCCATGCCAGGAATCTATGATTTACTCATTCCCTCAAGGAAATCATAAGCTTCAGAAATGTTGGAAATGGAAAAGGAAGGACTAACTTGGAATGTAAAAGAGCTGTTTGTTGGCTATCAGCACAGTACCAAGTTATGGTAAGGCTTGGAAGGGATCTCTGGAGATGACTGAGTCCAGCACCCCTGCAAGGCAGATTGACATAGAGAAGGTCACACAGGAACATGTCCAGGAGAGGTTTAGAGTGACTCAAAATGTGGAGACTCCACCACCTCTCTGGGCAGCCTGTTCCAGGGCTCCATCAACGAAATTAAAGAAGTTTAAACTCAAGAAGTTCCTCTTCATGTTTAGATGGAACTTCTCCTGTTCAAGTTAAGATTTATTGGAATTAAATAGTTAAATAACTTCAGTTCAGAGGGAGGTCCTGAAGGTGTTAATGGGTGGTGCTGTGTATCATGCCTGCTCGACTCCCACACCAAGAATGGCAGAGATTTCTTAGGTGCCCTGCAAATAAAAGGACAAATTTAAGTCTCATTTTATACTTGAAGGGGCTGAGTGTTCTCTTCTCATGCCCATTCCAGTTAGTGCCTGTAAGAGGTGATTTTTACCAGGATATGTAGGTGACTGTGTGAATCCTTACACTTTTTTAGCCATGCTTGCATTGATTCTAGTGAGTGCTAAAATGAAACTAAATTTGTGAGGGCTCTAAAACTTATCAGTGGTAAATTAATTTGGTGCATCCCAGCTTTAGGATTTTATTCCTATTTTAAACTTGATTTTATGATTTTTACTGTGTTACTCGTATAAATTCAGTAGCAAAAAATGGGCACACACAATCCATTGGCATCTCTCCTCATCTCCTTTTCTTAGACAGGACTCACAAGAAATAGGTATCTGCCATACTTCTTTACCTCCTTTTTATTCCCTATTCCAAGTGAATGTAAGGATTGTTCTGATAATAAATCTGCTTTATTTCCAGTAAAGCTGAATGGTTATCTAAAGTGATGGAGTCACCATCACAGGATCTCAGGATGTTAGGTGTTGGAAGGGACCTCTGGAAAGTTTCCAGTCCAACCTCCCTGGCACAGCAGGACCAGAGAATCTAGCACAGATGGCACAGGAACACATCCAGACAGGGCTGGAAAGGCTCCAGACAAGGAGACTCCACAACCTCTCTGGGCAGCCTGTGCCACTGCTCTGTCACCCTTACAGCATCTTGAGATGCAATTTCCTGTGCTGCAGTTTCCATCCCTTGCCTTTGTCCTGTTCCAGGGCACAAGTGAGCAAAGGCTGTCCCTGTGCCTTCCTTACTGACCCGCAGCCCTTAGCTTTTGATAGACATTGCTCAGATCCCCTCTCACCCTTCTCCTGTGCAGACTGAACAGCTCCAGGGCTCTCAGCCTCTCCTCATCAGGCAGTGCTCCAGGCCCTTCAGCATCCTTGGAGCATGCATTGGACTCTCTCCAGTAGATCCCTGTCCCTCTTGAGCTGGGGAGCCAAGAGCTGGATGCAGTATTCAGGCGGGGCCTGACTAGGGCAGAGTAGAGGGAGAGAAAAAACTGCCTCCATCTGCTGGCCACAGTCTTATTAGTGCCCCCTAGGATCCCATTGACTCTCTTGGCCAGCAGGGCTCATTGCTGCCCATGCAGATCTTGATGCCCACCAGCACCCCCAGGTCCTTCTCCACAGAGCTGCTCTCCAGCCTGTGCTGGTGTAGTTTTTATACCATCCTTGGAAGTATATAAAAGATGCTTGAATGTGATGCTGAGGGGCATGGTTTAGTGGTGGTACTTCAGCAGTCACAGTGGGGGTAGTGAGCTCTGGAAGAGCATCGCACAGAATGACTTTAAAAACAGAGCAACAGATGAAGGAAGTCTGGGGTATTTTGGGATGTTTGTTTTTGCAAGTTGAAAGGACTTGGCCTTAATTTTTTGAGGACAATGTGGTTTAGATGTAATTTCAATATTTTTTTTTTTTCCCTACTGTTATTAAGATGTTTAATAATAGCCCAAATGAGGCCAGATTTGGATTACTGAGTCTAGTTCTTGGCTCCCTGGTTCCAGAGAAGCAGGGAAATACTGGAGAGACTCCAGCAGAGACTACAATGATGTTGAGGGGCCTGGAACATCTCTATGAGGAGTAAAGGCTGAGACACTTGGAGCTGTTGAGCCTGGAGAGGAGCAGACTGAGAGATGATTGGTATCTTCTTAAAGCTCATTGGTAGCTAAAGGGCAAAGGACAAGATGATGAGGTCATACTCAGTAATGTGCAGTGACAGGACAAAGAGGGGTCCATCTGAACAGAAGGGAAAACATCTTTGGTCTGAGGGTGCCAGAGCCCTGGAACAGGCTGCCCAGAGAGGTTGTAGAGGCTCCTTGTCTGGAGAGATTCCAAACCCACCCAGACATTGTGATCCTGAGCAAGCTGCTGTGGGTGCCTTGCTTTAGCAATGGGGTTGAACTCACAGGATCACAGGATCACAGGATGTCAGGGGTTGGAAAGGACCCAAAGAGATCATCAAATCCAACCCCTTGCCAGGGCAGGACCATATGATCTAGCTCAGGTCACACAGGAGCACATCCAGACAGGCCTTGAAAGNGCTCCTTGTCTGGAGAGATTCCAAACCCACCCAGACATTGTGATCCTGAGCAAGCTGCTGTGGGTGCCTTGCTTTAGCAATGGGGTTGAACTCACAGGATCACAGGATCACAGGATGTCAGGGGTTGGAAAGGACCCAAAGAGATCATCAAATCCAACCCCTTGCCAGGGCAGGACCATATGATCTAGCTCAGGTCACACAGGAGCACATCCAGACAGGCCTTGAAAGTCTCCAGAGAAGAAGACTCCACAACCTCTCTGGGGAGCCTGTGCCACTGCTCTGTGACCCTTACAGTCAAGAAGTTCCCCCTGGTGTTGAGGTGAAATCTCCTGTGCTGCAGCTTCCATCCATTGCTCCTTGTCCTATCCTAAGGATCAGAGCCTGTCCCCCCCCCTCCTTGATCTCCAGCCCTCTGATATTTATAAACATTTATGAAATCCCCTCTCAGTCTTCTCTTTTCCAGTTCTGTGATTACATGATTCTATCTCCAGAGGTCACTTCCAACCCCAGCCCAGGTTCTGTGTAAAATCTGTGAGTGTTCAGAACTCTGAGTAAAACCAGCTGGAGAGGCGAGCAGACTACTGAGTGGAGCTCAGCAGTGCATCTGCTTCCTAGACCATCTGGGTTTTCCCTGGCAGAAGTTAGAATATAGAAGAGAGATCTTAAGGACCACACACTCCTCCAGGTGCCCTTTTTTGTGCTGCCATTTCCACATTTTACTCTCCTAAAAGAAACAGGTGGGCATTTATAATATGACTTTTCATTTGCTTCGCTTAAACTTTGCATTAATAGAAGTTAAAAGGAAAATTGATTAACTTTCCAGAGTATTTTTTTCCCTTCCTCGACTCTGAAGAGCTGGGTTTGGTCTCCTTTGATGTACTCTTGCTCTCCTCCCTCTACATTTAATCAATGCTTTTATACTTGGTCTTGTAGTTCTGCCCTTGCAAGATCCAACAGCTTCATCGTATTTGGTTCTGAAGAAAGGCTCGCAGAAAATGCTGAAAAATGTCCTTCTTGGAAACGATTTTCCTGCATCTCATTGATTTCATTTGCATCGAGCCATGATTTTGTCTTTCCTCCCGTTGCTGACTCATCCTGGCCTTTCCTGCCCCGGATAGTACAGTGGTTTCCTCACACCCTCTTGTCATTCTGCCTTCCAGACTGCTGTTCTGCTTGGTAATTAATCCTTCTCTTTGTGTCCTCTTGCTCTGTCCCACTCTTACCTTTGAGGCAGCTCATTCAGAAGTCGATTGTCTCCCTGCTGTTGTTTTTTGGTTTTGTTTTTTTCTCCCCTGCAGCTGTTTATCAGGTTGCATGATGAAAGCGATTACTGATCTACTTTAGGACTAGATCTATTTTAGAACTAGACTCAGAGAGCTTGGGCTGTTTAGTTTGAGGAAGAGGAGATTGAAGGGAGATCTCAGAACTACCTGGAGGAACACTGTGGAGAGGCTGCTGCTGCTGCTCTCTTCTCGCAGGTAACTGAAGACAGAAAAAGGGAGAATGGCCTCAAACTCAGGCTGGGGAGGTATAGATTGGACAAGGTTTTGTAATGACAGGACGAGGGGGAATGGGTTCAAATTGGCGGAGGGGAGATTTGAACGGAATGTTAGGAAGAAATTCTTCACAGTGAGGGTGGTGAGGCACTGGAACAGGTTGCCCAGGGAGGTTGTGTCTGCTCCCTCCCTGGATGTGTTCAAGGCCAGGCTGGATGAGGTCTTGAGCGACCTGATCTAGTGGGAGGTGTCCCTGCCTATGGCGGGATGATCTTTGAGGTCTCTTCCAACCTAGCCCATTCTATGATTCTATGATTCTATGATTAAGGAAAAGTTTTTCACCAGACAGAGTGGTCATGCATTGGAATGAGCTGCCCAGGAAGGTGGTGGTGTCACTAAGGGTGGTTTGGATGTGGTGCTTGGGGATATGGTTTAAGGTGAATCTTGTAGAGTAGGGTTCTAGGTTGGACTTGGTGATCCTGAGGGGCTTTGCCAACCTGGATTATTCTGTGATTCTGTGCCTTTATGTGCAGGCTTGTTATTAAACTGAGAGCTATAAACTGATCCCCCTGGAGATCTGTGCAGTGAGTGGAATCATACCAGCACAACCAAATATGTCTTCAGGGGACAGAAACATCTGGCTGGGGACAGAGGCAGGAGCTTTCTGAGAAAGCCACAGTTGCCAAGAGAAATGGCTGTGGAACTGTGGCTCATTTTCCTTGTCATCTTCCTCAATATTTTAACTTTTAATGGTTAGATTTTGTCAGCTTTCTGAAGGTTTGAGGCTCTTTCAGCTCATCTCTTTTTTGAGCAATCTCCACGAGCCAGTATTTACCAGTCCCTTCAGGACAGAAGAGTGAAAAACAACTGTGCTTATTGACTTCCTCATTTTGTTAGAGCTGAACACTTTCCAGCAATTAAAGGTAATTTGAAGTTTTCTCAGAAGTGTAGAAATGAGAGTAAGTAATAGCAGTCCCTCTGATTTGCCAGCCCTGCAGGGATTCAGCTTTTGCTCACTGGCAGCTCTTTTTTTAACCTTTGTATGACCTCCAAGGGATTTATTACCCACAGTTAGAGAAAACAGTACTAAAGCAGTGACCTTCCTGCTCTCAGCTATCACCTTTTGTGAATAAAATGTGTTGCAGACTCTTCTCTTCTGACTCTTCTCTTTTGAAATGCCACTGATCTTGGAAGAACTGCATCATGCAGGGCTGGCATTAGTAGCAGGTTGGTGGCAGGAATGTGCATCATAGAATCAGTCAGTGTTGGGAGGGACCACAAGGGTCATCTAGTGCTAACCCTTCTGCCATGGGTCAGCCTGGCTTTAAACACCTCCAGGGATAGGGAGGATGTGAATCCAGGCAGGTCAGTGCCTTGCATGTGTGTATGCTTTGCTGGATGAAAAAAACCTGGCTGGCTGGGCCCAAAAAGTGGTGGTGAACAGAGTTTGGTGGTAAGTCACAAGTGGTGTTCCCCCAGGCTCTGGGCTGGGGCCATTTCTGTCTAATGCCTTTATCAGTGACCTGGATTGAGTGCTCCCTCAGTAAGGTTGCAGATAACAGTAAATTAGGTGGGAGCATGGATTTGCTTGAGGGCAGAAAGGCTCTGCTGAACAGGCTGGATGAATAATCTGTGGCCAACAGTATGAGGTTCAAAGGGTCCAAGTGCTGGGTCCTGCATTTGTGTCACAACAACCCCATGCGGTGATAGAGCCTTGGGGCAGAGGGGCTGGAAAGTGCCTGGTGGAAAATAACCTTGGAGTGTTGGCTGACAGCCATCTGAAGAGGAGCCAGAGTGTGCCTAGGTGGCCAAAAAGGCCAATAGTAGGTAGATGGATGGATGGATGGATGGTTTGATTGATAGACAGATGGATGATAGACAGCTAGGTAGTTAAATATAGATGGATGGTTGGATAGATAGATAGATAGATAGATAGATAGATAGATAGATAGATAGATAGATAGATAGATAGATAGATAGATAGATAATCATAGAACCACTAAAGTTGTAAAAGACCTCCACCAAGTCCAATCTTCTACCCAGCACTCCCACGACTACTAGGCCATGTCCCAGAGCACCACATCCACTTCTTTTTGTGAACACCTCCAGGGATGATGATAACTTTTATTAATTTTACTTGCCAGCAACAGGAAACTTTCCCGTCCCTTCTCTTGAAGTAATACAGACACAAACAGGTTTTCTATCATTAAGATTTCTTCATGCCATCAGCAGAATGCCCTTGACCCTCACTTTCATTGAACCATGGAATGGCTTGGGTTGGAAGGGACGTTTAAAGGTCATCTAGTCCAAGATGGACCCAAACTTTGGTCCTCTCTTCACCTTTAATCCTTGACTAACCTACCTCAGAGTGATGGTAGCACAGCAGTGATGCCCACGAGTTCTTGGTGGCACAGTGCATCTGCTGCTCTAGAGCCTTTGGTCTTTTGCCTGTGCTGGGGCCATGCTTTTGACTGTTCTATGGTCACTTTACTATTGAACTCCACAGGAGAACATATCCCCAGTCCTTCCTCTTCCTTCCTCTAGATCACTTCTCCCTGTGCTCCCAGCAGGAGCTTCCTGCTTATTTTTCATGTCTCAGCTGCTATGCACATACATGGGGTCAGCTCCTCTAGTAAGAGCTAACCTAATGAGCTATCACCGAGAGCAGCTAATGACAGTACAGCCTCATCCCCTTTTCCCTCATTCTCTTTTCTCTAGATATTCTTCCCTACTTACAAAGTCTTTCTGAGCTGTGCAATTCACTTTGCTAACTTCAGAGTTTTAAATTAATCATTAATTATTACTCAGGGTTCTCTGAGGTCTTCACGGCCTTGTGCTGTCCCTACATTTTAAAATGAGCATACTTCAATATAGCGAGAGAAGATATTACTTGGTAAGCATCCACTGAAAATTTACTTCACACAGGTTATTTCTGGAGAGCAAAGTCATAAAATGGTTTGGGTGGGAAGGGACCTGAAAGATTCTCTAGTTCCAATCCCCACAACAATGGGCAGGGACACCTTCCACTACATCAGGTTAAGACCTTATCCAGCCTGGCCTTGAGGCATACACAACCTCTCTGGGCAACTTGTTCCAGTGTCTCACTACCCTCACTCTAAAAAATTTCTTCTTAATCTCCAGTCTAAATCTCCCCTCTTCCAGCTTAAAGCAATTGTCTCTTGTTTCATCACTACAAGCCTCATCAGAAGAGCCTCCCCAGCTTTCTTGTAGGTACTGTAAGGTTGCTATAAGGTCTCCCCAGAGCCTTCTCTTCTGCAGGTTGAACAACCCCAACTCTTTCAGCCTGTCCCCATAGGGGAGGAGAAATGTTGTGCTGGGGGATAGCTCTTGCACCTCATAAAAACCTTCTTGTTATGTCCCCCTCATTAAAAAACATCATCTTGTTATGAGACATCACATATTTGGGAACCAATGGGTCCCCAAGCCATGGAGAGAGATCTATCTAAAAATGCATGTTTCAGTTCTTCCTCAGCAGCTTTCTGGGGCAGGTCCCAAACTGGTTCCATATCAAATATTCTTCTTGTTGTTGCTATATGGCAGTGAATGATTCCCATGGAAAAAACTCTAAGCTGTTTCCAGGTGAAAGACATCACTGAATGTCATGGAATTGCAGAATGCCAGCTTGGAAGGGATCCCAAGGATCACCTCGCCTAACCTTTCTAGGTGACAGTCTAGCTGAAATGATCTGGCCCAGCAACCTGGCAAGCTGAATCTTGAAACTGTCCAATGGTGGGGACTCCACTGCTGCCCTTGGGAGATGATTCCAGTGTCTGTCTGTTCTCATGGGGAAACATTTTCTTCTGGAATCCAGTAAAAATCTTCCCAGCAATTGTTTGTCCCCATCACCCCTTTTCTTTTCCATGGGATTCCTTGGAAAAAGGGAGTCTCCATCCTTCTGGTAGCCACTTTATGTACTGGTCCATGGTAATAAGGCCTGCCCTAAGCCTTCTCTTCTCCCAGCTCTCTCAGCCTTTCCTCCCCTGGAAGGGCTGCCAGGGCTGCCAGGCCTCTGAGCATTCTCCTGACCCTTCTCTGAACACTTTCCAGCCTGTCTACATATTTTTTGTACAGCAGGGACCAAAACTGCAGACAGTGCTCCAGACAAAGTCTCACTAGAGTTGAGCAGGGTGGGACAATGTCTTCTGTATCTCTGCTGGTGATGCCCTTGCTGATGCATCCCAGGATTCTGCTGCTTTCTTTTGCCCCTGCAGCTCACTGTTCACTCATGCTGAGCTTGTTGCTCACCAAGACGCCCAGGTCCCTTTGCACAGGGCTGCTGCCAAGCCAGGTAGTCAAGTCCTGCTGGGCATTGCAGCACTCCAACTCATCCCTCAGCTCAGTACAAGAGTTGCTGTGCTGTTCCAATCAAAGAGCTCATTTTTATGAGCCCCTGAAGTTTTGTTGTACCATTTGAAGTAATCAGAACATCTGATATGAAGGTCTTACTACCCTTACGTTCAGTTTGGAGTTGTGAAACTTTTGGGTGATGAGTGGTTCCCAAAAAGCAGCTTAGTGCTGCATCCCACAACTTTTTTGTGTCTGAAGGCTCAGCTCTTTGGCATAAAAGGGGAAAAAAAATGCTGCATTTGGTAATCAAGAGCATAGAAAATTCTTTGGAGATAATCTTACCATATGTGTTTCATTTTCTCTTGTCCTAGTGCTCATAAAGCACCTGGATTTAATTGACAAGCTAATCAGTAGTCCTGCTTTATTAATGGCTCTCATATACAAAGAGTTGGCCATGAGGGAGTGAGAGTCTCTAATAGAAATGATGAAAAATTCAAAAGTAATATTAAAAATGCTGCATTTCACCTTTTTATTATTATTATTATGGTTTGCATGGAAGAAGAAAATCTTCTAAATACCTGGAGGTATGGAAAAAATGCGTGGATGTGGTGGAGAGGGCCAGGTTTTAGTGGAAGCAGTTTAGCACTAGTGGTGGGATTGTGAGCTCTAGGCACCTGGTTGGCATTTGATCCCAAAGGTCTCTTCCAAGCTCAGCAGTTCTAAGGAAAGGTCGGATATTAGGAAGCACTTCCTCACTGAAAGGGTGCTGACTGAACATGAGCCAGCAGTGTGCCCAGGTGACCAAGAAGACCAACAGCATCCTGGTCTGTGTTAGGAACAGTGTGGCCAGCAGGGCCAGGGAAGTCCTGACACTGGTTAGACCACACCTTGAGTCCTTTGTCCAGATTTGTGCCCCTCACTTTAAGAAAGATGTTGAGGTGCTGGAATGTGTGCAGAGAAGGGCAGCAAGGCTGGTGAGGGGGCTGGAGCACAGCCCTGTGAGGAGAGGCTGAGGGAGCTGGGGGTGTGCAGCCTGGAGAAGAGAAGGCTCAGGGCAGACCTCATTGCTCTCTACAACTACCCGCAGGGAGGCTGTAGGCAGGTGGGGTTGGTCTATTCTGCCATCCACCCAGGGACAGAATAAGAGGACACAGGCTCAAGCTGCAGCAGGGCAGGTTCAGGCTGGACATTAGGAAGAAATTCTTCATGGAAAGAGTGATTGGCATTGGAATGGGCTGCCTGGGGAGGTGTTTAAGAGGATACGGGATGAGGCTCTTGGTGGTTAGTTAGAAGGATTAGAGGATAGGTTGGACTCGATCTCCAAGGTCTTTTCCAACCTGGATAATTCTGTGATTCTGTTATTAGGCAGTGGAACGGGCTGCCTGGGGAAGTGGTGGAGTCACCGTGCCTGGAGATGTTTAAGATTGTTGTGTTTAAGTGTTTAAGAAGGTTGGATGTGGCACTTGGTGGCATGGCTTAGCTGATGTCATGGTATTAGGTTATAGGCTGGACTTCATGATCTTAGAGGTCTTTTCCATCCTCAGTAATTCTGTGAAAACTATGATGGAGACAGCTTAATTTGGGATTGATGGCTTAATGGTGGCCTACTTTAATCATAAAAATCATAGAATCCTTAATGTTGGAAAAAGACCTCTGAAATCAAGTCCAACCATTAACCTAATGATACTTAGTTACCACTAAACCATATCCATAAGGACCAGATCTACATATTCTCTGAACATTTCCAGGAATGGTGATTCCACATCTTCTGTGGGCAGCCTGTACCAAGCTGAAGACTCTTACAGGCAGGAAATTCTTCCTTATATTCAGTCCAGATCTAACGGATGTCATCAGGGAGTGTAGGGTTCTGAAAGGGAACTATGAAGATGGTGACCAAGCTTATGTGGACAGTAAGAAGCAACTGAGAATAGAATCATAGAATGGTAGGGAAGTGACCTCCAAAGATCATCTAGTCCAGTCCCCCTGCCAAGGCAGGATCACCTAGAGCAGGTCACACAGCAATACATCCAGACATGGCTGCAAAGGCTGCAGAGAAGGAGACTCCACAACCTGGAGTCAGCCTGTGCCACTGCTCTGACACCCTTACAACAAAGAAGTTTTTCCCCATCTCGAGGTGCAACTTCCTGTGCTGCAGTTTCCATCCCTTGCCCCTTGTCCTATGGCATGGCACAAGTGAGCAGAGGCTGACCTTGTTCCTTCCTTCCTTACCCCCAGCCCTCAGCTCTTGATAGACATTGCTCAGATCCCCTCAGCCTTCTCCCCTGCAGACGGAACAGCCTCAGGGTTCTCAGCCTTTCCTCATGAGGCAGTGCTCCAAGCCCTTCAGTATCCTTGGAGCCCTGCATTGGACTCTCTCCAGTAGATCCCTTTCCCTGTGGAACTGGGGAGCCCAGAACTGGATGCAGTATTCCAGGTGTTTTTTTTTAAGGCCAGGATGGATGTGGTTCTGCAACCTCATCTAATGTGAGGTGTCCCTGCCCATGGCAGGACAGTTGGAAACGGATGATGCTTGAGGTCCCTTCTAACCCTGTGATTCTGTGACTATCCAGAATTTAATAGTATGGCAGAGACTGAAGATGTGAGGAGAACAAGATTCACAAACCTATCCATGTTCCTAATGAGCTCTGCCTTAATCTAGCTGTAGAGATTTGGAATTCTGGAATATTAACTGCTTGCTTAAGTGTTGCATGCAATGTGGGAGATGCAGTTATGTTGCAGCAAGCATAGCTCCAGCAAAAAAAAAAAAAAAATCTGCTGTAGACAGGTATTGAAAATGACAGAGGTGCATAAAAGAGACCTGACAAGTTGTGAAAATTGGAACGGGATCACTTCTTGCCTGAAATTCTGGGAACTGTGTTCAAAGGAAACAGGACTAATCTTAATGAAACATGACCTCTCCCCTGTGCCAAACTGCTCTGCACTGAATCCCACTGCCTGCTGCACTGGTGACATTTTCTAATCCAATTTAATGTATCCCAGCACTTGGCTGGGCAGCTGTTGAAACCTCCCATTGATTGCAACCTGTGTCAGCTTTTCATCTGCCTGCTTTGCATTTCAATTAGCATCTCCACCTCAGTTTGCCTCTTCTGAGCAGGTGGGTATCCAGCAAATGGCTGCTATGAAAATAATCCCAATATTGCCTGTAATTTCCAGTAATGATCCTCTGCCACCTCCAGTTTGCACAGGCTCTTGTCTCAGCTAATAACTAAATCCTACTCTTCAAACTTGTTATTTACTCTCCATGTTTTCAAACCTCTGTCTGCCCATTGCTGCTCACTGAGTTTTACAGCATCCCAGGATGCAATAATTCAGGTGGGGCCTGACTAGGGCAGAGTAGAGGGGGAGAAGAATCTCCATTGTTCTGCTGGCCACACTCTTCTTAGTGCCACCCAGGACCCCATTGGCCTTCTTGGCCAGCAGGGCTCATTGCTGTCCTGTGCAAAACTTGGTGCCAGCACTCTCAGGTCCCTCTCCACAGGGCTGCTCTTCAGCAGATCCCCTCCCAGCCTGTACTGGTGCTGTTTAAAGCTCTTTCCCAGGGGCAGGACTCTGCACAGATCCTTGCAGGACCTCATTAGGTTCCTCTCTGCTTCGAGGAGATCTCATGGCTTTCCAGTATCTGAAGAGTGCTACAAGAAGGCTGAGGAGGAACTATTGACAAGGTGTTGTAACGACAGGATGAAGAGGAATATGTTTAAATTGGCAGAGGGGAGATTTCAACTGGATGTTGGGAAGAAGTTCTTTGCAGTGAGGGTGGTGAGACACTGGCAGACGTTGCCCAGGGAGGTTGTGGCTGTTTCCTCTCGGGAGATGTTGAAGGCCAGGTTGGATGAGGCCTTGAGCAACCTGTTCTAGTGGGAGGTGTCCCTGCCTGTGGCAGGGGGAGTGGGGGTGGGGTGGGGGGGTGGTTGGAACTGGATGAGCTTTGAGGTCCCTTCCAACCTAAACCATTCTATGATTGTGTGATTCTGTTACACTCTTTTATGTTATACAGTTTTGGGTATGTCAGCTAAGCTGTTCATGCCTTGGTTTAATTGCCTCCAAAATGGATACTATAATACCTAATTTGCTGGATTATCATGATCTAATTAATGAAGCCTTTGGAAAAAAAAAAGAAAAAAACCTTTGAAGTTTTCATTTGTAAGGTGCTTTATAAATATAGAATAATAGAATCACAGTTTTTTTTCTTTTTTAATTACAAAATCAAGTCCAACCATTAACCCAACACCACCATAGCCATTAAACCTCGTCCCCACGTGCCATGTCCACAGCTTTCTTGAACACCTCCAGACATGGGGACTCCACCACCTCCCTGGGCAGCCTGTTCCAATCCATGAGCACTCTTGCAGCAAAGACATTTTTCCTTATCTCCAACCTAACCCTCCCCAATACAATTTCAGACCATTTGCTCTCCTTCTGTCACCTGATACTAGGGAGAAGAGACCAACTCCACCTCACTTATATGTGATAATCTTAGCAACAAGTTCAGTTCATTTACTGAGTTTCAGACAAATGTCATCTCAATTTTGGACTTGTGACTTGTTTTATTCTCCCCACAAATATTACTTCATCGGTGGGGGTGTCATAACTACATTAGCTCACATCTTACTGCTTCTCCTAAGTATTGGTTGTTTCTTCTCTATACATGTAGCAAAGACAACTTTAAAGATTTTTTTTTTTTTCATGTGTAGTACCTAAGTCCTCATTTATTGGAATATCTCTTTCAACCTTGGTTGCAGTTTAGAAGCCTGCAGTGAAAATATGATGTTCACAAGTGAGGGATCCTTTTGCAGTGAGAGTTTTAAGTGGACCAAAATGTAGAATAATAGAATTATTTTTGTTAGAAAAGACCTGAAAGATCATTGAGTCCAACCATCAGCCTCAGAAGAATTTTGGGGTGTCAGCTGGTGGAAAAACTCAACATGAGCCTGCCATGGTCACTAGCAGTTCAGAGTGTGCTGGCTGCATCCAGAGAAGGGAAAGCAGCAGCACAGGAAGGGGATTCTGCCCCTCTGCTCTGCTCAGACCACACCTGCACCACTGCCTCCAGCTCTGTGATCCCCGAACCAAGAAGGACCTGGGCTGTTGGAGTGAACCCAGAGAAGGCCACAAAGATGACTGGAGGGCTGCAGAACTTCCCCTATGGGAACAGGCTGAGAGTTTGGTTTGGTCAGCCTGGAGAAGAGAAAGCTTTGGGAAGACCTTAGAGTAGCCTTTCAGTATGTAAAGAAAGCCGTGGAGAGACTTTTTGACAAGAGCTTGTAGTGAGAAGACATGAGGCAATGGCTTTAAACTGGAAGAGGAAAGATAGAGACTGGAGATTGGGAAGAAATTCTTTCCCGTGAGGGTGAGGAGACACTGAAACCTGTTGCCCAGGGATGCCCCCTCCCTGAAGTTGTTCAAGGCCATGTGGTCTGGGTCATTAAGCAGCCTGGTCTAGTGAAAGGTGTCCCTGCCCATGGTGGGAGGGTTGGAACTAGTGGTCTTTAAGGTCCCTTGCATCCCAACCTGTTCTGCCATTCTCTGCTCCTCCTCCTGCAGAATAGCAAACCACTCCATTTCCTTTAGCCCTTATTGATCCTTTTAGTTTGCCTTAATTTCAAATCATTCCATTAGCAAGATCCTGGGAGTGAAGAAGTGGGACAATTTAACAGCTGAAGTGGCTTTTCAGAAAATTGTCCAAGATATTGGCATCATTCACAACCTGCCTGCCACCATTATACCTAATGGAAGATGACTAACTTCATTAAGGCTGAAATATTTGCTGTAGGAGGGGCAGCCAACTGAGGATCTCATTCTGTTCCCCACTGTTGCTTATTCATTTCTATTTATCAGTCAAGCAGAGATTGCTCCGGAATTAAAGAGCATTTACTTACCTGTATAAATACAGGCATCACCCACTGCTGTGAGCTTATGAAGCTAAAAACCCAAACCCACAGAAGAGGCAGAAAGTTTATGTGTCTGAAAACTGTGTAAGAGTTATTGGAGTTGAGGGAATAAAATGGAGCAGATATTAATAGACCATCAGAGAGTAACAGTTCTAAAGCTACCGTCAGAATCACTCTGCATATCTTCCAAGCTCCTTTAAAAATATTGGAAACACAGCCTGGGCAAACTTTAATTAAATTCCCAGTGCTCCACTGAGAGTTACAGAATCAGACATCCAGGTTGGTTAATCTCCTCAGGATCTCAAAGTCCAACCTATAACCCTACTCTACAAGGTTCACCTTAAACCATAGCCCTAAGCACCACATCCAAACCACCCTTAAACACTCCCAGGGTGGGTGATTCCACCACCTCCCTGGGCAGCTCATTCTAATGCCTGACCACTCTCTTCATGAAAAACATTTCCTAATGACCAATGTAAACCTACCCAGCCTCAGCTTGAGGCTATTCTCCCTTGCTCTGTCTCCAGTTACCCATGAGAAGACACCAGCAGCAGCCTCTCCACAGTGTCCTTTCAGGTAGCTGTAGACAGGAAGAGGTCTGCCCTCAGCCTCCTCTTCTTCACACTAACCAGCTCTGTCAGTCTCTCCTCATACGATTTATTCTCCAGTCCCTTCCCAGCTTCCTTCTCCTCCTCTGGACCTGCTCCAGCACCTCCACATGTCTCTTGTATTGCGGTGCCCAAAACTGAACACAGCACTTGAGGTGTGGCCTCACCAGAGCAAGGGGACAATCACATCCCTGCTCCTGCTGGGTACAACGTTTTTGATCCAAGCCAGGATGCCACTGGCTTTCTTGGCTGCCTGGGCACACTGCTGACTCACATTCAGCTGCCTCTCTGTTACAACCCCCAGTCCCCTTCTGCCAGGCAGCTCTCCAGCCACACTGCCTCAAGCCTGTAGTGCTGCTCAGCGTTAAGGTTTCTTAACCCTTCTGTAAGAAAAAGTTTTGTGGTAGAGGATCTCACTGAGAATGAGAAACTGTCTCCTTATAGGGAAAATTGGGGGAGGGGAAGAAAAGAAAATATACACACAGACTTCATGCTGTATTGATTTTTAGATTACAGTAGAACCATAGAATGGTTTAGGCTGGATGGGACATCACAGATCATCCAGTTCCAACCCCCCAACATAGGCAGCGACACCTCCCACTAGAACAGGTCACTCAAGGCCTCATCCAACCTGGCCTTGAACACCTCCAGGAAGGGAGCAGCCACAGCCTCCTTGGGCAACCTCTGCCAGTGTCTCACCAGCCTCACTGGAAAGAACTTCTTCCTAACATCCACTTTCTATCTCGTCTCTGACAATTTACACCCATATCTCCATGTCCTGTCATTACAAGACATTGTCAATACTCTCTCCCCACCCCTCCTGTAGCCCCCTTCAGATACTGGAAGGCCACTCCAAGGTCTTCTCGAAGCCTTCTCTTCTCCAGGCTGCAGAGCCCCAACTCTTGTAGCCTGTCCTCATAGCAGAGCTGCTGCAGCCCTCTGAGCATCTTTGTGGCCTCCTCTGGACTTGCTCCAACAGTTCCATGTCCTTCTTGTGTTGGGGGCTCCAGAACTGCATTCAGTGAAGGCATTCAAGAGACCTCTGGAGGTCATCCCGTCCAACCACCTCTCCTAAAGCAGGGTCTCTCTCCCACAGTAGATTTGCCTGGACCACAATGTCCAGGCACATTTGGAATCTCTCCACAGAAGAAGACTCCACAACCTCTCTGGGCAGCCTGCTCAAAGGCACCCTCACAGCAAAGAAGTTTTTCCTTATGTTTAGGTAGGAACCTCCTGGGATTTGGTTTGTGCCCATTGTTCCTCATTCTGCCAGTGGGCACCACTGAAAGGGCTCTTGGCACCATCCTCTTGCCTCCCAACCTTGAGCGTTGCTCAGATCCCCTCTCAGGCTGCTCTTCTCCAGGCTAAACATCCCCAAGTCTCTCTCAGCCTTTCCCTCCTCACAGAGCTGTTCCAGGCCCCTCAGCATCTTTGTAGCCTCTTCTGGACTCTGCAGTAGTTTCCTGTCCCTCTTGCACCATGTAGCCTAGAACTAGACCCAGTACTTCAAATGTGGTCTCAGCAGGGCATAGTAGAAGGGGAGGAGAACCTCCCTCAACCTGCTGCTCACACTCTTCATAGTGCACTCCAGGAGGCCATTTGCCTTCCAGGCCATGAAAGCACCTCGCTGACTCATGGTGAACTTCTCCACCACCACTCCTAGATCAACTTCCCACCTGGTGCAGGTGGTCATTCCTCTCTAGGAGAGAAACTCCATGAGGCTCCCTTGTACCCAGCTCTCCAGCCTGTCCAGGTCTCACTGATCAGCAGCACAGCCTGGTGCTGTGTCAGCCATTCTGCCCAGTTTGGAATAGTCAGCAAACTTACTGAGCATCCACTTCAGCCCTTCCTCCAGGACTGGACTCAGTCCTGACAGCTACTGAATGCTGCAATCCACACTGAGATAACAATCAAGCCTTGAAGTCTTAAATTGGAAGGAAAATCTATAGAAGATGAGATTTCTTCTTCGAATCTAACTGTCGTAAAGAATATAAAGGTTTTACATTCACTAACGGCAGGTGTAGGTCAGGGTTGTAGCAGGAGTACCGTGGAATCATAGAATTGTTTCTGTTGGAAAAGACCTCCAAGATCATCCTGTCCAATCATCAACTCAATACCACATGACCATTAAACCATGACCATGTTCGTGTCTTTCTTGAACACCTCCAACGATGGAGACTCCACCACCTCCCCCCTGGGCAGCCTGTTCCAAACCCTGACCACTCTTGAGGTAAATATTTTTTTCCTAGTATCCAACCTAACCCTACTCTGGCACAATTTCAGGCCATTTCCCCTTCTCTTACCACCTGATACTAGAGAGAAGAGACCAAACTGCACCTCACTGCAACCTCCTTTCAGGTAGTAGCAGACAAAAATGAGATCTCCCTCAGCCTCCCCTTCTCCAGGCTGAACACCTCCAGTTCCCTCACCCACTCCTCCCCAGCCCTGTTCTCTAGACCCTCACCCACTCCTCCCCAGCCCTGTTCTCTAGACCCTTCCCCAGCTTTGTTGCCCTTCTCTCGACCTCCTCCAGCCCCTCAATGTCCTTCTGGTAGCGAGGGGCCCAAAACTGAACCCAGTATCTGCACTGTGGCCTCAGTAGTGCCAAGTATCACTCGGGGGCACGATAACTTCCCTCTATTTTGCCATGAGAGTCACAGGAGGGTTTCACCTGTTTGTCCCTTCCTTTTTGAAAGCATACATCTTACAGGTGATCTTGATCTTACAGGCTTTAATTACATTTGTTTTTGGAAGAGAGACTGAGAGCCCTGGGACTTTTTAGTCTGGAGGAGAGAAGGCTGAGAGGGGATCTGAGCAATGTCTATTAAGAGGTGAGGGGTGGGTGTCAGGTGGAGGGGGCCAAGCTCTTTTGGGTGGTGCACAGCAAGAATCCAAGAGCAGTAGATCCAAACTGAAACAGAGAAGGTTTCAGCTCAACATGAGGAGAAACTTCTTTAGACTGAGGGTGCCAGAGCCCTGGAGCAGGCTGTCCAGAGATCTTATAGAGGCTCCTTCTCTGGAAACTTTCCAACCCTGCCTGGTTGCATTCCTGTGTGGACTACCCTGTGTGATGCTGCTCTGCTAGTGGCAGGGAGGACTGGATGATCTCTGGAGGTTCCTTCCAGACTCTAAGGTTCTGTGATTCTGGATACTGGTTTATAAAGCCCTGGTCCTCCCTGTAGGGACTGAGAGCCCTTAGATTTCCTGCAGTCTGAACCTTGATCTTCTACATTTATTTCTTCTAATAGTTCCATGTTAAACAACATTACTGTCCAAAGAATTTATTTAATGGAAAACAACTGCTAGAGAGATAATAGATTGTTAAAAAATAGAGAGCATGAAGAAATGCCATGCAAGTGCTAGTTTAATTCCTGAGGCTTTTCTCTCTCTCTCTTTCTTTCTCTCTGTTTTTATTATTCTCTGTAGTTAAATATTAATGGAGTCAGTGCCACTTAAGCAAAGTTCCTGGTATCATCTGAGTAGCCTACATGGAATAAAGGAGAAATGAAGTTCAGCTCTTTAAGAGGGCAGGAGATAACAGTGCAGCACGACAGAGCAATGATTGAATTTGCCAGCAGTGTTTGTGCCAGGGTTGCTAATTTACAAGAGCATTTTCAAGCTATTCAGTGTCTGGGATTCCTTGGGGGCATTTCTCTTGGGCACTGAAACCGAATCAATGCTTAAATGGTGTTACTTTGAGAGTGATTTAGAAAAGAANAGCTGTTTTCATAATTAATACAGCAACTGCAAATTATGCAAGGATCATTTGCTTTCCAAAAGGAGAGGAAAAAAGTGTTCTCATCTGGCTGGGCAGCATGTGCTGTGTTTGTGAGAGCTGTGAAGTAATGTAAGAGGCAGATTGCTGGGTGAAGGCAAGACCAATTACTCACTGATCCAGAGGAATCCACTCCCTCTGTAGGAGATGACATATCTGCTGCAGAGGAAATACAGCAAGCTGGAAGGCAGACAGCTGACTTCTTCTCTCTGCTCTACCACTCGTGTGCCTCTGCTGGAGCATCCCACCTTTTCCCTTTGCATAGAAACAGGAGAGGCAAAGACCACTTTCAAAAGAATTACAGAATTATCAGGGCTGAAAGGGACCTCGAGGATCACAGAATCACAGAATTAATCAGGTTGGAAAAGACCTCAGAGGTTATCTAGTCCAACCTATCACCCAACATCTTCTAATTAACTAAACCATGGCACGAAGTGCCTCATGCAGCGTCCTCTTAAACACCTCCAGGGATGGGGACTCCATCACCTCTCTGGGCAGCCCATTCCAATGCAAATCACTTTTGCTGGGAAGAACTTCTTCCTAACATCCAGCCTAAATCTGCCTTGGCACAGCTTGAGGCTGTGTCTTCTTGTTCTGTCACTCAGTGCCTGGCAGAAGAGACCAATCCAGTTCCAACCCCCCTGCCATGAGCAAGGACACCTCACACTAGATCAGGCTGCCCAGAGTCAAATCCAGTCTGGCCTGAAAAACATCCAGCAATGGGGCTTCCACCACCTGCCTGGGCAGCCTATTCCTATGCCTGATCACTCTTTCTGGAAGGAAATTCTTCCTAATGTCCAATCTAACCATTCCCTGGCTCAGTTTCAGGCCATTTCCTCCTATCACCTGTTAGTAGGGAGAAGAGCCCTCACTGCACCCTCCCTTCAGGGTGTTGAGCAATGAAGTCTCTCTTCAACCTCCCTTTCTCCACACTAAACACCTCCAGCTCCCTCATCCACTCCTCACCACCTCTGTTCTCTAGACCTTTCCCCAGCTTTGCTGCCCTTTTCTGGACCTGCTCCAGCAGCTCAGTGTCTTTTTGATAGTCAGAGACCCAAAACTGAATCCAGAATTGGAGGCTCCTAAGGAGGTATTCTCCCTACTTAGGGTATTACATAAATAGCATCTTTCTGGGGTACTTAAAAATTTCAGTGTGTTTCTCTTGCAAACTTCTAGAGGGAAAGATATAAAATGCAACTGTACAGAACCACTGGAGAGGTAGAAGCCCCAAAATGCCAATTTTTTGTCACTGAAATGAGGGAAACACACTTTTATCTCAGGCTTCTTTCTGATGAGGTGCTGAGCCTAATGCTGCAAAAGGGGCTCCAAGAATGAGCAAACCTGGCAGGAGGCAAGGAGCATACCTTTTTCACAGGATCACAGGATGTCACAGGATGTTATGAGTTGGAAGGGACCCAAAGCAATCATTGAGTCCAACACTCCTGCCAGAGCAGGACCATACAGTCTAGTTCAGGTCACACAGGAACACGTCCAGACAGGCCTTGAAAGTCTCCAGAGAAGGAGACTCCACAACCTCTCTAGGGAGCCTGTACCAGTGCTCTGTGACTCTTACAGTCAAGAAGTTTCCCCTTGTGCTGAGGTGGAACCTCCTGTGCTGTAGCTTCCATCCATTGCTCCTTGTCCTATCACAGGAAGCAAGTGAGCAGAGCCTGCTTCCCCCCCACCCCCACCCTGACCCCCAGTCCTCAGATATTTATCAACATTTATTAAATCCCCTCTCAGTTCCTCCTCATTAGGGACTTGAGCTCCAGGTCCCTCAGCCTCTCCTCATTAGGCAGTGCTCCAGTCCCCTCATCATCCTCATAGCCCTCTACTGGACCCTCTCCAGCTGAATGCAGTACTCAATCTCTAGCTTAATGCAGTACTCAAGATGGGGTCTGACCACAGCAGAGTACAGAGGGAGGAGAACTTCCCTCCATCTGCTGGACATGTTCTTCTTAATACATCCCAGGATCTCATTCTTCTTTCTGTGCTAAAGAAGGAAAGAAAACCCTGTGCTGCCTTCTCTCTCACACTTATTGTACTGGTTCTGGCTAAGCTTCTCAGAGCCCAAAGAATAGCCTCGATTCAATTTTGAAGTTAAGAGAAAACCGTAACAATAAATAAAAGGTACTTCTAGGTGAGGGGAGTTACAAAAATATAGGGAAAGGAAAACAAAATGCAAAAGATCTGTATACAACCAGTGGATGGAGGTGGATGCTCCCACCACGTGGTGAAGCAGGAGCAGCAAAAACCAGGAATGCTGCTGTCTGGTGAGGCAGAGATGAGAGAGGAAGAGAAGAAGAGAGAGAAAGAGGAAGTCCCTCTGTCTTTATAGGGGTTCCAGAGAGGAAGTGGGAATGGGCTAACCACTGCACCTGGGATCAAGTTCAGAGCACCCCCAAGGAGGAGTCAGGATGAGGTCTTGAGCGTCCTTGAGGTCTTGAGCGTCCTGATCTAGTGGGAGGTGTCCCTGCCTATGGCGGGGGGTTGGAACTGGATGATGTTTGAGGTCTCTTCCAACCTAGACCATTCTATGATTCTATGATTCTATGACCTGGCCTGGGATTGGGTTCAGACCACTCCCCAGGCGGGGTTAACCCTATATATTTATGTATAGCAAAACATTAGAAAGTGAAGGCGTTTATTCTTGCTAGAGGAAGCTCTGCGGCATGAAGGCTGCTGCTAGATTGCTTTATTGCTGCTGCCTCTTTTACCTGCCCTTCAGATTGCTCACATTTTCTGACCCTGCCCTAGTGGTGCAGCAAAAAGCAATCCTTGGGGGTTATTTAGGTGCCTTTGGGTAAAGCCCCTCAACATTTGCCAGACTGAGCGCTTTAGGGCTGCACAGATTTGCCGGTTGAAGCTCCTTGCCCAAATCTGTGTCTTTGACTCCATTCAGTAGATCTGAAAATTGCTAGCAGGTAACTTCTGTCTCTGAACTGCTGCTGCTTCTGTTACTCACAGGAGGGCTGTGGAAGATTTGGTTTTTTTTTTTTACACATAGAATCATAGAATGGTTTAGGTTGGAAGAGACCTTAAAGATCATCCAGTTCCAACTCCTCCCACTAGATCAGGTCGTTCAAGACCTCATCCAGCCTGGCCTTGAATTTGTTAGTTTTGTTGTTTGGTTTTGTTTGGTTTGGTGTTTTGTTTTTTTTTTTTTTTTTTTCTTGTTTGTTTGTTTGAAATGACTGCCAGAAGTAACATTTATTTCCTTTGAGTGTAAATAACTGAAAAGTAAAACTGGAGGAGGCAAAGGACTGCCGGGATTTGGGTAGCACTGGTGATTAATGGCCTGCTGCCTCCAAACTGTGCCAGTCAGATACGAAATGTCTCTGATAGCATAACACCTATATTATTATACAGGCCTGCTTTCTTCCTGAGGTGTATATGAACATCCCATAGACATTTGGGTTTTTTTCAACTATGCAAGGGTAGGGGTTGGAAGGGATCTTGGGCAGGTCACACAGGAACACATCCAGATGGGTCTTGAAAATCATCTGTAGAACGAGACTCTACAACCTCTCTGCTCTAGGTCTCCAGCATCCTTACAGGAAAGAAGTTTTTACTCATGTTGGGGTGGAACTTCCTGGGTTCCAGTTTGCATGCTTTGCCCCTTTTCCTATCACAGGCTGGCATCTATGACAAGAGCCTGGCCCCTTCCTCTTGACACCCACTCTTCAGATATTTAGAAACATTAATGATTCCCTCTCAGCCTTTTCATCTCCAGACTAAACAGCCCCAGGGCTCTCAACCTTTCCTCATCAGGCAGATGTTCCATTCCCTTAATCATCCTCATAACCACCATTGGACACTCTCTAGTACAGAATCATAGAATCAGTCAGGGTTGGAAGGGACCTCAAGGATCATCCAGTTCCAACTCCCCTGACGTGGTCAGGAACACCTCACACTAGATCAGGCTGTCAAGAGCCTCATCCAGCCTGGCCTTAAACAATTCCAGGGATGAGGCTTCCACCACCTCCCTGGGCAACCCAGTCCAGGGTCTCACCACCCTCATGGGGAAGAACCTCTTCCTCATATCTAGTCTGAATCTACCCATGTCTAACTTTGTTCCATTCCCCCCAGTCCTATCACTACCTGGCACCCTAAAAAGTCTCTCTCCAGCTTTTTTGTAGCCCATTTCAGATACTGGAAGGCCACAATAAGGTGACCTCAGAGCCTTCTCCTCTCCAGCCTGAAGAGACTCCGTGCTGTAATGTTTTCAGTTAAACGAGCGGTGTTGTGATTTCTGTTGCTGTAGCAGCCTGTGGAGCAGATGAAGTGACAGCAAATTTAATGGGAGACAGCTCCAGTGGCTGGATATGCCCACCGTGCTTGAGATTCACATCAGAGCATGCCTGCTGTGTTTGGGGATCTGGTGTTACATACATGGAACTAACGTCGGAAGGAGAAGTGTTTAAAACCAGCTGATGCTTCCCACGAGGAACAGTTACCACGTTTGAGAACATAATTAAAGGTAGAGCCTTAGAGGTCTGGCTTGACTGCAAAGCCTATGTACAAACACAGGCTTTTCTTTTTTCTTCCTTACTGTTCTTACCTCCTGTTGAAGTGAATTTCATTAGACCTTTTCTTTGGAACCTACAAAGCAGCGAAGGGCAATAAGACTGGTGAAGGGTCTGGAGAACAGGATAGAAATAGCCTGAAGTTGTGTCAGGGGAGAGTTAGATTGAGGATTAGGAAGAATTTCTTTACTGAAGAGTGGGGAGGTATTGGAACAAGCTGCCCAGGGAGGTGGTAGAGTTCCCATCCCTGGAGGTGTTCAAGAAACCTGCGGCCATGGCACTTTGGGACGTAGTCTAATGGTCATGGTGATCTTAGGTAGGTGGTAATAACTTCAGGTAACCCAATACAGGTTCTATACTAACCCATTTTCTTCATCTTTACAAAACCATGTTATCTATTTCAGTTTTCTTTTTAGGACGCACACTGTGAGATCCATCCCACTTTGACTTCCAGAAATACTTCCAGAGGGGTTATGTTGGCCAAGAAAGTCAACAGCATCCTGAATTTTATCAGCAATAGTGAAGTCAGCAGGACTTAAGACAGTGAATGTCACCTTTTACTCTGCAGATGTAAGGCCACATCTTGAGTACTGGGTTTAGTTTAGGGGGGTACTCACTACCAGAAAGATATTGGGATACTGGAGTGAGCCAAATGAAAAGCAGTGAAACCAGTGAGGGGATCTGGAGCCCACACTTACTGAGGAGCTACAGAAGGAGCTGGTGTTACTTGGTCTGAAGAAAAGAAAGCTGAGGGCAGACCTTCACACTTTCTACAACTTCTAGACAACCAGCAACAGAACAAGACAGGGCAGCCTCAATCTGCACCAAGGCAGCTTCAGGCTGGATGTTAGGAAGAAGTTCTTGACAGCAAGAGTGATTGGCATTGGAGTGGGAGGTGGTGGAGTCACCATCACTGCAAGTGTTTAAAATGTGACCAGATGAGGCACTTGGTGCCATGGTTTAGATAATTAGGTGTTAGGTGATAGGTTGGACTCCATGATCTCAGAGGTCTTTTTCAGCCTGGTTAATTCTGTGATTCTGTGATTCCGAGGTTGGAGTGAGGTCTCTTGGTCTCTTCTCCCTAGCATCAGGTGATAGAATGAGAGGAAATAGCTGAAATTGTGCCAGAGGAGGTTTGGTTGGACGTTACAAGAAATTTCTTTCTAGAAAGGGTTGTTCAGCACTAGACCAGGTTGCCCTGGTCAGTGGTAGAATTGCCATCCCTAAAGGGATATAAAAGCTATGTAGTTGTGGTGCTGAGAGGCATGGTTTAGTGGTGGGCTTGACAATGCTGGGTTAATGATTGAACTGGATGAGCTGAAAGGTCTCTACCAACCACAAGGACTCTGTGGTCACTGCAGATCTTTGCTGTACCCAGTCAAATGTCTGCAACACATCTCTCTTTCAGAAGATCTTTCCTTCTGTTGGAGGTTATTGCTGTGTGTTTTTTGTGGTGATCAGGAGCTGGAAAACACTCAAGCAGTGACCAGCATTAGTGGCTAATTTCTTCATTTTGGAGATGCCACTCTGTAAAATGAGGGTGAAGCTGTGCTGGGCTCCAGGGCAATCTTCACTGCAGCAGCGTGCAGTTAGTTACTAACCAGGAATGACACCAGGCAGAGCCATGCCTTAGAGTTTTTATCCACATCATTAAACAGCTGGAGTTCTGCCCACAAGTTAGAGAAGAAGACTGATGTCAGTGACTGGGTCATAGTTGAGATCCTGATTCATTGCATGGCATTAAACAAATCATATTGCATCTATCCTCACTTTTAAGGTCAATGTTGCCATCATGAATTGGATTTCCAGTCATCCAAACAGGAGTCAGCAGCGTGCTTAGGTGGCTAAGAAGGCCAACAGCATCCTGGTCTGGATCAGCTATATTGGTCTCCATGTGGACATTGTGCCCTTGATCACCACTCTCTGTGT
>VWZI01014738.1:1708-23372 GCA_013396835.1 Psilopogon haemacephalus
GGCCAGTTAGTGATCACTCCTACCAGAGCAGGTCGATCAAGATTACCCATGCATGCTCATTGGGTTACCAAAGCCATCCATTTAGACCAGGTTGCATCTGTGGCATGATGCAGTGATGAACCTTTGCCTTTGAACATCCGGTTTAGAACAGGCAATCTAGGAGCTAAAAGCAATTGTGACTCAGTTCCAATCACTTCAGAAGCTGCTTTCACTCCCTCATAGGCTGCTAGTATTTCTTTCTCTGTTGCAGTGTAATTTGCCTCTGCACCTCTGTAACCACATCCCCAGAAACCAAGCAGACATCCGCGTGTTTCATTTGGAGCTTTCTGCCAAAGACTCCAAGTTGGACCATTGTCACTTGCAGCCATGTACAGAATGTTTTTAATGTCCAGACCAGTTCAAACAGGTCCCAAGCCCACTGCATGGACTACTTCTTGCCTTATCTGATCAAAGGCTGCTTTTTGTTCAGGTCCCCACTGAAAATGGTTTCTCTTACAGGTCACATCATGCAGAAGTTTGACAATTTGACTAAATCTAGGAATGTGTAGTCACCAAAATCTCACTGCACCCAAGAAAGATAGAGTGTTCTTTTTATTTGTGGGAACTGCCATGGTGGAGACTTTGTTTATCACATCCTGTGGAATGTGACGGCAACCATCCTGCCACTGCACTCCCAGAAATTGAATTTCTCTAGAACATCCTTTGACCTTTTCTTTCTTGATGGCAAAACCTGCTTGCAACAAAATGTCAATTATTTTGTTACCTTTCTCTAAGATTTCTCAGCAGTTTGGCCCCACAAAATGATGTCATCATTGAATTGTATGTGTTCTGGAGCTTTATCTTTCTCCAATGTGTCATGGATCACTGAGTGACAGATCATTGAGCTGCGTTTCCACCCCTGAGTCAAACTGATACTGGATTCCTCTCCAGGTGAATGCAAATTGAGGCCTGTATTCCTTTGCTATGGGAAGGAGCATTAGCATTAGCAATGTCTGTGGTAGCATACCCTTTGGCTTCCTTTGATTCCAGGTCATACTGGAGTTCCAGCATGTCCGGTACAGCTGCGCTCATGGGTGGAGTCACCTCGTTGAGGGCACGGAAGTCCACTGTGAGGCTCCAGTCACCATTAGCCTTATGCACAGGCCAAACCGGACTGTTGAAAGGTGAATTAACTTTCTCGATGACCTTCTGATATTCCAGTTGACAAATCAGCTGATGAATGGGCAACAAAGAGGCACGGTTAGTTCTGTACCGCTTGTGATGCAGTTTCAGTAGCAATTGGCAGTTTCATGTCCTCTATATCATGATGTTCCACAATTACAGATTCATCTGAAAGTTCAGGTCTAATGGACAATTTCAATTTACCATCCTCAATTTCTACAGATGCTATACAAAAAGCCCGTTTATGACCCTTAAGATCTTTGAAACAACCTTGTCTCAAAAAGTCAATTCCCAGAATCCAAGGCGCATCAGGACCAGTTACAATAGTATGCTTCTTCCACTCTTTACAAGTTAAACTTCTTTCAGACTGCAACTTAGTTAACTCTTGAGATCCATCAAGTGATTCCAGAAATAGTTATAGCTTCTGTCCCTTTGCAATTTGATGGCAACAAAGTACACAGCACCTGTATCAACTAAAGCCCTGTATTTCTGAACTTTTGAACTGCCAGGCCACCTAATGAATACATTCCAATAGATTTGGTTTTCTCCACTATCCCTGTCCTCCTCCTGGCTAGAGGAAGGGCACCCCTAATGCTGAACATGGCATGTAGGGTGTACACAGTGGTTGGTGTTGTTGTTGTGAGAGGAATTACAGTTATTAGAATAATTGCAATTGCTCTAAGGAGCTGAAGAAGTGCCAGCTACTCTTCTGACGTTGCTGCCTCTGTTTCTGCCACTCTGCAGTTCCCTGACTCTCTTTGAAAGGACTGAAGTAGGTTTACCATCCCATTTGTTCATGTTCTCACCAAATTCACGCAGGAGTATCCAGAGTGATGCACGTGATTGCTGGTGTCTAGGTGGAATTTGTCTCCTGGGACGGAATTGCCTTGCAGGAGGTTGGCATCTGTTCCTGATAGCAGAAACATGCACCCATTCAGATGATGGAATGGTATCCTTTGCCAGATTGGAAATGGAAGTTTTGAGTTCCTCCTTTAGTTCTCTCATGCCATCTTTGAAGCTATCTTTTAACCCTGTACTCATAGTTTTTATGGCAGATATGAGGGTAGAATGTGACAAGCTGTCCTCTATCTGCCTCGCTTGGTCAGTGAACTCACCAACAGTGAGCCTTCCATTATCACCCTTTGAGAAACTTGCTAGCCAAGATGTTAGCGTAGGATGAAGAAGCAAGTTTAATAAGCTTCCTTATGAGACCTGTCCCAAGAGGAATGTTATCAGGCTCACGTACGGCATGATCTCCATAAAGCACTTCCTTCACAGCAGACTCCTTCAGAAGCTTATTTCCCTGCTCAACTGTGTTCCACTTCCTACCTACCCCTGGCAAGTCATTTCGGGAGGTGTATCTCATACTCACAGCCAGCAGAAGACGTGTCCACAAGCTAATCACACCAAGATGGGTTGCCTGATGTTTGTCCACTCCACTCCCCTTTGCAAGTCGGCCTACCTGCTTTACAGTCTTGTCTCCTACTTGTAGGGCATTTGCACCAATGGAACGGTATCTCACCAGCCAGTTTAGGATTGACTCTCCTGATTCCCTTGAATATTCCTTTCTAACTTCCCTGACTTCTCTGAGGGGATCAGTAGAGCCCTGGATGTCATCCTTCTTCTATTCCTCTCCTTACTGGTCTATTGGTGCCTGGCCAAACAAAACTCTCCTAACAGCATTCCTAATCTCCTGAGAGCCATCCTCTGTCTTCGTAGCTTGCATTGTCCTCATATTTATCTCTTAGTAAGCTGGTCAAATCTTTTAAGACTAAATTTCTCCTCTTCATCCTCCTCCTGAACATCAGTGCTACCTGTCCCTAGGTCTTCCGTTGAACCATGTTTTGACACAAATTTAGGTTTCAACTTGGCAGGGGCCAGTTTTACATAATGTATTGGGTTTAAGCCAGCTACCCCTGAGCCCAAAAGCCCAATAAAAACTCAATCCGATTTGGAAGTATAAAATATATAAAACTTTAACAGTATATAGGAGGGAAAAGAGTTTTTTTACACAAGGTGGGAGAAAAGGGGAAACAAAATGCAGGGTTTGGGGAATGAGGGAAAAATTACAGAAGCTGGGGAGAAGGGGAAGAAGGGGAAACAAAATACAAATACAACCCATGGAAGGCAAAATGAGTCCCAAGGCTGAGGTGGATGGTTCTGATGTTAGATGAAGGCGGGACGTAGGAATTTGATGGTGAAAAGCAGTCCAAGTTCCAGATAAAAATGGTGGTGCTCTCCACGGGGTGGCAGAGGAGCGCGCGGTGGTCTGGCAGCAGAGACAGTGACAGAGCAGTTGCTCCAGGCAAAGCAGAGACTGAAGAGAGAGAAAACAATCTGGACTCTCTTTTTTTTTTTATAGCCTAGTCCTAGCAGGAAGTGGGAGTGGTTAACCATGACCCCTGGGAAAAGGTCAGACCACCTACTTGGGAGTAGACAGAGGGTTTCCAGGTGGGCTTAATGCTTTACACAGAAGATGGAGGTTGTAATGGATCTGAATTTTGGGGATCTTGAGCTGCTGGCACCTTAGAATCAGAATTGGAATTAGAAATTGCTGCCTGAGAACTCAAATTAGCAGCAGAAAAGCTTTCTGCAGCCTTATCAGTTGTTTGTACTTCATTTTCATAAATATCTGAGGCATTATCATCTTTGTTTTGAGTACATTGTCCAGTGTACAGACAGGCTCTGATCCTGTTTGGATGGAGGCATTCTTATGTTTTCTTTTCCTGGCATGATCTATCTGTTTTCGAAAGTGGTAGAAGATGCTTTCAGACTCAGAGCAGAAATTAAGAATAAAATTAATAATAAAATTATGACAGATGTTAAATATATCACTGTGGTCACTGAATAGAAGTTTTGGCAAGGGTCAGGAACACTCCTCTTTGGGAGAATCACGCATATCAGTGCTGCAGAATAGCTCATTTGATTACTAATGTTTTCTGACTTATGAAAAGCATAAAAAATAGCATTGGAAGCTATCTTAGTTATATTTAAGCCAATGAATGAAATAATATATTTGCCAAAATTCCAAAATATTCTTTCAGTCTTCCTCCATGCCAAATCCCAGAGAAAAATACCAGTTTTGGCCACAAGCCATCTATGTAAAAAACACATTGTCACAGAAGGAATTACTGAGTATAACAGCCGGGTCAGCTTAATTTTTAACTTCCAGGATTAATTAGCAATCAAACAACTGTAATTAAACCTTGAGCCTCATGTTGAGTAAGCAAATTAAAAATAATGTGGTGGTTTAGCTGCCCTACTACCCCCCTCCCCCCTTTGAAATAACACAGGCGAGGACTCAGTCAGCTGGAAGTTAATAAATAAAGCTTTATATTTACAGCTTTGCATAACATACAAGCAGATATTTACAATGTATAACAGATATTTACAGATGCATACAGTAAAAAGGTAATACAGAAACACCACACCCCTCCCAGAGATCAAAATCCCTAAGAGGGGTCTCTAACTACCCCTACCACCTTCCCCCCCTTCCCCCTTTCCCCAGTCTTATCTCACCATCTGTTTCATGCAGCAGATAGGTGCAAGTAGATCAACCATGTACATTAGAGGCAGGAAAGAAGTTAGTGGAATTATTCAGATTCAGCTACAAAAGGCAGGGAGAAAGAGCCATGCAAAGCCACAGCCCAAAGCGGTCCGAAGCAGTCTGGCTTAATCTGTATTTGGGTTACAACTCTTAAGACTTTTTTTTTTTTTTTCTCTCTCAGTAAAGCTGTGAGTGAAGTAACATCATCAGTGCTTTCCTCTCTCAGCCTATAGCCAAATTTCTCATTCAAATCTTCCAATTAGTTCAAGCTAGCACAGCTAGTTACACCAAATAATTTTTGTACCAGCAGTGTTTTGGAACTGCCACTTTACTTAAGGTTTGACTATGCCTGATTACTACAGATGCCAGGGTACAGACTTAAAAATCTAACAACATGATCAAGTTCAAACTTGAGGTAACAGATTTTATTTGATTGCTTTGTCATTTCCTTTGTGATTGCTATTGTGTTTGAGTCCTCACTTTCTGTCCTAAATTACTGTCTAGCATTTATATTCTTAAAGAGCTGCTGCATTTTACTTGCAAGCAGTTGTTTCAGTTCTGAGTGATTCAGTTCTGCCTGTGTAAACACAATGATTTTTTTTATTTAAGATTTAGAGATTTTATTTTCTTGTCATAGATATTTATAAAATAGGGAATGAAAATGTTTTGACTTTTAGTGTGGGTCTAATGTTATGCAATTCTAACTTGCCTATCTCCCTGACAATTGTGTTTTACAGAAGTACACAAAAGCTTGTGTATCTGGGGTTGGTCATGTCATGTTGTCAACCTTACATTTTACTGCACAGCCTACCATTGCAAATGTACTGATAGAACCTATGCAAATCTCTAGCTCTGTGAGGACTGCAGTATTTTATTCTACTGCTTGAATTCTCATGATGCAGACTGTTATCTTAATCTGTTGCAGACTTTTATAATCTAATTGTCTTGATTTCTGTGCTTGTCTTAAAAAGAGGGAGAAGGAAGGGCTGGGAAATCTGTATTTATTTTAATTTGGATTTGTATTGTTAGCACAACTGGTATTTTATAGTGGTTTAACATGCAGCAGTGTAGCATACTAGTAAATTGTTTTCTGACTGCATTGTGGAAATTAAAATTTGTAGGAGTGACACTTAGAAAATTAAGCATTCAACTGATAATTAGTTCATGCTTGTTTTCTCCTAGGTTGAATACCACTTTTATAGAGGGCTGTAGCTGTAGTCACCATGCAAATTTAGCCCTTTGTCCATCTCCACTGGATAAAAAGTCATTGTTGCTTTTCCCTTGTATAACTCATGAACGAATGGTGCTAATTTATTTAAGTTAAAATATTTGAGATTAGGTCAATTCAGCCAAAATTCGGTAAGTAACCACCTGATGAGGTGGATAATGGAAAGCTTTTTCCAGCTAACTGTGTATCAAGTAGTTGTTATCATATGGCAGGCGATTAGATTGGTAAGTTAGTAGCAATTTGGCTTTTCTTTTCCCCTACAGACAGAATGGTGTTTCCCATTCACTACAGATAGTGTAGTACACTACAATTTTGCTTTTAGGTGTGTCTACATAGGAGCGCGAGTGCTTAATGTTAGCTGTGCAATTAGGAGATGCTTCAAAAAGCACTGCCTGTGGTGGTTGAGAGAGAGGGTATTTTGTAGGTGTAATGAGCACATGCATGAAAACAAAAGGTTTAGCACATACCGAAGGTCTTGGAGCATGTGCAGCTTTTGTGCTCTGAGAGCCCTTCAGTGCAGTAGAGCAAGTGTAATGCCAATGGCTGTGGGGGAAGAATGAGGAGCTTCTGCGTCAAAATGCTAGGTATATGCGTCTCTAAGTCTGTGCCTCCACACTGTTTATTGTCAAATACCTATTTTTAGATTGAGTATCCGATTGGTATTCCTGCAGATGGGTGTCTCCGTGTCTCACCTGATCCACTCATGTGAGTGATGCACTTGATGGGAGGTGTCTGCTGGTGAATCTTTCCTAAGCAGTGTGTTCATGTTGGTTTGCTCTCATATGTGTACATGTGTTTAATTTGTTGTGTGTGCATATGTACATGCGTGTTTGTGTGCTTACCTTTTGTATGCACTAGTGTGCTCAAAGATATTGTAATCTCATCCTTTAAAAATAGTAATTTAAAAAATGAAATATGTATTATTACTCTTTATGCAAAGAAGTGCAGAGCAGTGCAGGTTGTGGTCGTGGAAATTTAGCTACCTTATTCCAGATTTCAGGGAATTGCTCCTAGAGATAGTGATGCAGCCAGTTATGAGTAAGAAAGATGATCTTTGCTGTTGCCTTGTGTTCTACATAAGACAGCGTATGAGTTTGTATGTTATGTGTACAAGTTTATAAAAGTTTGTGCTGCTAAATATTTTCTTTGTATAAAATAATTGTTGAGTAGAAAACCCTGGGTACAAGTTGGACAAAGGTGTTTTGTTTTTATGAGGGGAAATACATGCTCAGGATCTTTCCTCTCATAGTGATTCTCTTTTCACCGTGTGGCAAACTTAATTCTGTGACTTTGGATGGGGACATTTTTATTGTGTCTGAGATTTGGGGAAAATATGTGTTTGTTATATTGTGAATTAAGCAAGATTTAATTCAGTAAGACAATACGTATATTTAGGAAAAATTATTTATGGTGGGCAGTACTTTCAACTGTTACAAACTTAATACAGTCTATTCCACCTTGACATGGTAGACATAATTATATATAGTATTATGCATTATCTTGTTGTTTTAAAACCAGATATGTAATCCTAGCTCAAAGGAGTAGGATTCGTTACAATGTCAGCTGATGTAAAAAGAAAGTCTGGACCTTAGAGAGCAGTTTGACTATCATTTGAGGGGAAAATGAAGTTCTGGCTTTTCCAGGTGATGTAATTAAATTTTATTTTACCTGACATGGTACTGGATTATGAGTGATCTTGGTGAAGGGTCCCATGGTTGTTGATTACGTAGTAAAGGAGTGAATGTGATATAGCTGCCTAAAATATTCTTACCTTCTATTAAATAGATACTAGTTCTTTACTTGACAACAGTTGGGATGCACTGGGTAAGACTCCTAGTAACATCACCATCATTACTGTCCCAGTTACTATAAGCAAGGATGATCCAATGATCCTCCCAGAGACAATCATAGGCCTTTTTAGATGATTCTGACTGGCTGTGTCCATTTACATGAAGTAGGTACTCAGGTATTTGTGATAGAGTGAGAAGCAAAGCAGAAATATGAATGGATGTTTACGTTCTTAGGTTTCACCTTGTTTATATCTCAGGAGTTCTCTTCCTGCTCTTTTTTCCTCACAGATACTCCTATTTCCAGTAGCATGGCCTCTGACCTGGAAAGCAGTCTCACTTCCATAGACTGGCTCCCACAACTTACTTTAAGGGCTACTATTGAAAAATTAGGGGGTTCCTCACAAGCAGGACCTCCAGGAGCTGCCCGAAAGTGTCCCCCAGGCTCACCAACAGATCCCAATGCCACCCTGAGTAAGGATGAGGCTGCAGTACACCAAGATGGGAAGCCACGTTACAGCTATGCCACTTTGATCACATATGCCATCAACTCATCACCTGCCAAGAAGATGACACTTAGTGAAATCTACCGTTGGATCTGTGACAACTTTCCCTACTACAAAAATGCTGGTATTGGTTGGAAGGTGAGGACTTGTTTCACTAAAGTACCTTTTTGTGTCTCATTACAGGACTTATTTTTCTTGATGTGCTTACTGAGCAAAATAAAAAGAAGAAAGACTGGAGAAAACTCAGTCTCCAAAGTCCTGTTTTCTCTGTATGTGTGTGGTGGTCCCTTAAGAAGGAGCATGCAAAAAAAATCAACAAAAACTGCCAAGAAAAATGAAACAAAAAACCTCACAAAATGCACATCATTACCAACCTGTGCATCACACTGATACTACTTATTGCATCTGTAAAGATGCATAGGTTGTTCAGCCCCATATTATGCATCCTAATGTATCCCTAGTCTTTTCAAAGCTTCCATCCTGCTCCATTGCAAGTATAGGTAATGAGCTTTGGCTTTTCTGTATGTGCTATCCTACTTTCTCTCCCTCCTTCCAGGCATAGTCAGAATGTTGTATGCCTTTGTGGTAACACTTACTCTTGCTCTCTCATCAGAACTCTATTCGTCATAACCTCTCTCTGAATAAATGTTTTCGGAAGGTGCCTCGACCAAGAGATGATCCTGGAAAGGTAAGAAATCTGCATGCTCCTGGGCAAGCATTATCGAACTGCAGGGAATAAGCCAGGGTTGCCCTTTCTAGGTCATGGTTGGAATTTAAAACCTAAAGTGTAGGCAAAAATGGAAGCAGTAGTAAGATACTGCAGTGCTTTAGTTACGGAAACATTCACTTAAAGAGAACCTATAAAGGGCCTTAATGATTTTAGCAATTCTTTTTCTTATCTGTGATCTTGGTTTCACTTTAAAGATACTGGAAGAAGGGAAAAAATGAGGTAAAATGTACTTTTATTGCTTTTGTGTATTTTTGCCCTTGATCTTTACGTATAAAATGTGGTTCTAGTCCAATGTATTCTATTATGAAAGACTGTAATGGCTACTGGTGAAAAGCAGGACATCACAGGTTTCATGGAGGCAAGAGAACTGAACTATTGCCTATTTAGACTGAAGAACATTTGGTGTTGGGGAAAATGTCATCCTCTGTTGAAATCTGTAAAACTAATATACAAGTAAAACTCAAAAATGTAGGAATTTGGCTAAGAGCTAGTAAAGCTCTGTTAGTGCTAGAATGTATAATCTACTCAGCCCCATCCTGAAGTTAACAGAAAGGGCCACTTGCTCAGGCCTTGGAAGTAGTATATCTTTGAAAATCACTGCTCAAAAATACCATTGGTTAATTGACTTATTCAAGGAGATTCTAACTTACTTTAGTGTATATGTTTGCAGGTGTTCATTGGCCCATGCCTGCCACTGATTATTCACATTTCATTTGGAAGTGAAAATGAGCTAAATTGTACTCTGGAGTTCTCTTTATATTTATTCAGAAAACAACCAAAGTAATTATAGACTGTTTTATGTTGAAAGGGACCTGTGGACGTCAACATGTGTGTTCACTCCCCTCCCAAACAGGGATAGTTACATTGGGCTGTTGAGGTTTTTGAGTATCTCCAGGGACAGAGATACTACAGGTGGGCACTTACTTTAGTGCTGTGACACCATCATTCTGAAGAAACTATTATATATATCTGATTATAATTTCCCTTGCTATTACTTATGTTTGTTCCCACTTATGATTTGCATTTCTGAGAAGAGTTTGAGTCTACCTTCTTTATAATCACCTTATACAGTTGAAGACAGTGGCTAGATCACCTTAGTCTCTTGTTCACGCTAAACAAGTATGCATGAACTGCTTGTACATCATGTGTTCTACTTCTTAAGCACCATGGTAGCCCCTCTTTGGATGCATTCTAGCATGTGAGTGTTAGTCTTACTCTGGGAACCTGCTAGATGGGTACAGTACTCAAAATGGAGTCTCACAAGTATGGTTAAAAAAAAAAAGGCAATCCTTCTAGCTGTTCCTGCCTAGTCTGGACAATTAATTTGTTCTCATCAGTCAATAACAAATTCATGTGGTGAGGAAGGTACTGAAGAGTGTGTGCAGACCTATAAGAGTTGGCCTGGCTTGCATCAAAAAAAATCCTTTGTGCTTGTCACAGTTTCTGAATATCTAAAGGATGAAGGTCAAGAGGATGGGGACGGATCACTTAAACATAAAGAAAAAATGTGCTGTGAGGTTGCCAGAGCACTGGTCCAGACTACCCATAAAGGTTGTGGAGTCTCCTTTTCTGGAGACCTTTAAGACCCACCTGGATATTGTGCAGCAATGCAAACTTGCTTTTGCAGGGGGATTGGACTAGATGATTTCCTGAGGTCCCTTCTAACCCTACCAGTCTGTGATTCTTAGTGTCCTGTCTCAGAGTGATGAAAATGCAGAGTATTCTACCTTCCACCAGTAGCATTGCATTTCATTGTTCAATACAACTCAGTCCAAGAGAGGAATCTCTTTCCAGTATCCCAGTCTTGGTTGTCTGATATTCTGGAGGACAATCCTTGTGGTCCTAATTGATGCTGCATTCTTTAAGTCAGTAACTACCTGCTTCAGGAAGCTCTCTGATTTAATCATACGTTCACCAATGGATCTTCTTTCTAGGGCTCTTATTGGACAATAGATACGTGTCCAGATATATCTCGCAAGAGGCGGCATCCTCCAGATGATGACGTGAGTTTTGCTCTTTTCAGACAGCATGGGGTAATTGCCACCTTATTTCGAGAAGTCCTTCCAGCACCAGACCACAGTATTGCTTTGTGTGCAGATGATGGCGAGACAAAGGCCTAGAACTAAATAAACTAGCATGTATGTCCTTTTGATTTGCTATTGCTGCTGTTCAGCAGCAAAATTAATCCTGACTCTTCAATGACTAAGGCTCAGTGCACTTCTTTTCTAAGACCTGAACTTCTACAGCAGGGGAGCTGGTTTTGTATCTGCAGTTTCACTTCTTCATCTGGTTTGGATTTCTGCTCCTTTCCTTTTTTCTTTCTTTTCCATCCACAGATGCCACAAGACTCCCCAGAGCAAGAGGCAAATAAAAGCCCCCGAGGTGCTGTTCCAGTCAGCACAGAAGCAACTTTGCCACCCGAGGCAACTCCTCAGCTGTCACTCCAGAGCACCACCCCCATTGCCAACTATAGTCAGGTGAGCCACAAGTAGAAGGTTAGAAGCCTTACAGTGAGGAGTGGGCTGAAGAAGAGAGTGGATAATGCACATATGGAAAAACACAGTGGTAAGAAGAGAGGGGATTGTGAAAGTGGGTGATAGAAAGCCGAAAATGAAGGGAAGAAGCTGAAATTGCAGAGGAGAAACTGAGGAGGAAGTTAATTTTAACAAAAGGCTGGATGGGGAAAAGATAAAGGCATAATGATAGTAGATAGCTGAAGAAAAGACTGGAGCCAGTATGCTGTGGAGGAAGGGTAGTACTTGATTTTCCTCATGGAAAGCAGTGTTTGGGAAGATACCTTGGGATATGAGCTAAGCAGTAGGGGTTATCACTGAGTGTTCTACCTGTATCTAGTCCCTGAATCCCTGTTTCAAGTTACAAAAGCTAGAATAAGCTAAAGGCCTTACTTCTCTCTTCCTTAGCAGGGTGCAGGGCCTGTGGATGTTGCCTCTACTGCAGCAGGGGGCCAGGGCCGTGAAGGGGCCGATGTGCCAACACCACTGTACAGTGCCAACCATGACTTCAAATTCTCCTATTCTGAGATCAATTTCCAGGATCTCAGCTGGTCTTTCCGAAATCTCTACAAATCTATGCTGGAGAAATCATCTTCCTCTCAGCATGGTGAGTATATATATGTGTCATGTGGGATGGGCAGTTATCTGTCCACACAGTCTTGTCCACTGATCTATCCTTGGTATATCTCTCAGATCTTTCCTTGTTTAGGAGCCTGTACAAACAGACTTTCCTTCTTTGGCATGCTGTAATTAGTTCTGTCTGTTAGATAAGAAATCTGCACATCCTTTATTGCTTTCTTTGGTTTTTCTCAGAATAAAGACCATAATGATTTAAAAATACCTTGTGTCGATACAAAAGCAAATCCTAAAATGGCTGAAGGGCAGAGAAATGAAGACCTGAAGAAAAGCATGTTGTGCCTGTCAGGCTACTATCGTAAGGAGAGGTATTGTTGCATGTAGAGTTTCTCCAGAAGAAGAGTGGAAAGCTATTTGTACTCAGATCTGTCTTTAAAACTAGGATTGTACAAGGCCTTAGAGAATTGAGCTTTGTAGATTTAGAGTGTGTAAGCATAGCCTAAATCTCCTTCCATAGCTTGCATATCTGGTATTGAGGATGCAGCCACCAGAGGGCAGGACTGAAAGGATAGTATAAGATGTTAATGGAAAACACTACCGAAAAACTACAGTTGTTCCTCCTCCCTTGAAATGCTCTTGTAAATTAGTCCGACATAAAAAGGAGTATATTACCCTTTCACCTGTGCTGTCAAGCATACAGTGGAGGCAAAGTCTGCTTCTCTAGGAATAGCCTCCTGAACTTGTAGCTTCAGTGAAATTAAAATGTATTGCTTGTACTGCTTTCATCATGCTGACACTAGAGATTTCCAATAGGAGCCTGGTGTGTGAGGTGTTGTAGAGTAAGCAAGCTACAAAAACATAAGACCCTTGGTTCAGTGTGTGCCTCTGTAAAATCTTAGCAGTAGTCTGCTTTGGTTTACCTCCTTCCCAGATCTTCAGCTGTGAGGTAGTCTGGGAAAACTTGCCATTTTTGAGGACATCTTGTGAGCAGCTTTAGAGTCAAGATGGCAGTATTCACCCTTTGGCTCCATTGAAGTAGTAGGATGCTCTAAGGGTTTATTTTGAATCTAGTGAAAAAACAAAGCTTGCTTGTGGATGGCCAAGTAAGAGCATTAAAAGTAAGGAATGGGTAGCTCAGGTCAGGGTCTTGTAATACCCTTCACTCTGATTTGTCCCAGAGGTTCTCCAACATAAGGACACACCACACCAGGAAAGCAGATGTAAGAGACATGCTGAGTTCCTGAGATGGGGAAGAACTGAGAATATCTGATGCGCTGGCATGAAGGGGATGCCTGTAATACTAGAGTATAGACATGACACAATAAGTCAAGAAGAATGAAAGTATTAGGAGGCGCCCTTGATGTATGCAATATGCACCCTGTACAGAAGTAGTAGAATGCATGACCTCTAGTGATCAATGTGAGGAAAGCTGTGAAGGTTCCTCATAAAGCTGTTTTTAAAATGGAAAGTGAAGGGAGCTTTTGGAAACAGCAAGTCAGATTTATCATTACCTATTATCTAAATGTTTTGTTGTTGAACTTTGCTTAATGATAATTTATAGGAAAGCAACATACAGATGACATTTCAGGAAAGCATGGGTTACTTTAGTGAGGACTTTAAAGTGCCTACTTCTGTACTGGAAGTACTTCTCATGTAGAGAAAGATATTGAGGTCCTGGAGTGGTTCCAGAGAAAGTTAAAGCTGATGAAAGGTCTGGAGAATAATTCTCTTGAGGAGCAACTGAGGGAACTAAAATTGTTTAGTTTGGAGTAAATGGGGCTGAGGGGAGCCCTTCTTGCTTTCTACAACAACCTGGCAGTCTCTTCTACCAAGTCTCAAGTGATAGGATAAGAGGAATTGGCCTCCAGATTCACCAGGGGAGGTTTAGGCTGAATGTTAGAAGAAAATCCTTCACTTAAAGGGTTCTCAAACCCTGTAACAGGCTTTCCAGAGAGGTGAATCCCCATCCCTGGAAGTGTTTAAAAGTGGCAGAGATGTGGTGCTGAGGGACGTGGTATGGCATCAGACTGATAGAACTAGAGAATGGTCAGACTGTGATCTTAAGTCTTCTCCAATAGAAAACGACTATGTGATTCTGTTTTAAATCCTGATGGGTTTTGTTGTAGAGCCTTTAGCTTTGAACAGAATTTGGAGTACGGTGGGCTCATAATTGTGCAGGTGAGTTGCTGGCTGCCTGTAGAGGGCACTCCAAAAGCTTCATAAGTAGCAGGATGGGCCGTATGAAATTAGAAATGAGCAATATAAGCAGAGCTCTGCTCGAGGCAGCTCTTAGAGCTTTCTCTTCTTCTCTTTTCTGGCAGGTTTCTCTTCTCTCCTTGGTGATATGCAGCCCTCCAACCACAACTATTACATGTACCAGCAGCAGCAAGGCCCTTCATCAGTGGGTGCTGCCACTACACTTCACACTCCAACCCCAGAGGGTTGTCCATCCCAAGGGGGAAAACAGCAGGGTGGTGAAGGTTATGGCCCTCCACCAGTGATGTCCATGCATCCACCCCCAATGCAGCATGGAGGCTACCATCAGCATCAACAACATCACCCACACTCCCACCCACAACAGCAGCCACACCAGCAGCAGCAGTCCCAGGCTTCAATCAACAGTGCTGGCTTTGGTGAGTCAGGGGTGATGGAAAGCACAGCTGGGGAGAATCGAGCAGCAAGGAACCCTCAGACAAATTCCACAAGTAACTGTGGTGCCTGCAAGGTGTACTGGTTGATAGCCATCTGAACATGAGCTGACACTGTGCCCAGGTGGCCAAGAAGGCCAGCAGCATTCTGGCCTATATCAGGAACAGCATGACCAGCAAGACCAGAGAAGGGATTGTTCCCCTGGGCTCAGCAATTGTTAGGCCATGTCTTGAGTACACTTTGTTCAGTTTTGGAGGTCTCACTACAAGGACATTGAGGTGCCAAAGTGTATCCAGAGAAGGCCAATGGAGCTGAAGGTGAAGGGTCTGGACAGTGGTCTTGTGAGGAGTGGCCAAGGGAACTGGGGTTGTTTAGTCTGGAGAAAAGGAGTGGGGTCCTTCTTCCTCTCTACAACCCCCTGACAGGAGGTGGTAGTGAGGTGGGTGCTGGTCTGTTTTCCCAGGTAACGCAGGACAGGATGAGAGGCAATGCCCTCAAATTGCACCAGGGTAGGTGTAGGTTAGAAATCAGGAAAAATTTCTTTACTGAAAGATGTCAAGCATTGGATCCAGCTGCTCAGGAAGGTGATGAAGTCACCATCCTTGGAGGTGTTCAAAAAACATGTAGATATGACACTCTGAGACATGGTCTAGTGGGCATGGTTATGTTAGGTTGATGGTTGGTCTTGGTGATCTTAGAAGTCTTTTCTGACCTTAATGATTCTATAATTCTCTATAATTATGCATGGAAAAGGGTGAAAGCCATTTGAGATCTGAGAGGTAAAGTGATTCCTTAATGAAGGAGAGAAAGATACATTGATAATGGTTTGGGGATTTTGTCTATAGCTGCAGGATAAAGTTGGGGCCAAATGAAAAAGGTCTTCCAAGGGAGGAAGAATTTCTAGCTGCTGTAGCATCAGGCTCACTGGTTAAGAGGGGACAATAATTTTATATGAAGAGATGGAGGGAAAGGCAGGGTCTCTATTAGAATAATCTTGTCCCTATTTCATTCCAGCTTTTCCCCCTGATTGGTGCTCCAACATTGATTCCCTGAAGGAAAGCTTCAAGATGGTAAACCGGCTGAACTGGTCTAGCATTGAGCACTCCCAATTCTCAGGTCAGTGTTGGTCTAGTGACTCAGTGACCAGAGCTGTAGTCTAGAGTATGAGTGCTTTGCCTAGGTGCTTTTTTCACTGTAACTGTGTCGAGTCCTTGGGTTTCTCAGTAACTCAATTCTTCTATTGGTAAAATGAGGTGGTATGCTTCATGGGGTCTGGTGAATATCCTGAAGCACTTGAACACTTCAGGAATTTGGGGCAGAAAACTAAGAGTTTTCCCTCCTACTCTTCCCTCCCCTATCTGATTCAGTGAGACAGTATCCTAGATACAGAGCTCTGCAAGAGTTTGGTGACAGATGTGAAGTGGTAAAGTTAGGTTTTCAGGAAGAAGGTGTAATTTGGGGCTAGAAGGCTGAAACTCATTGCAGGGAAGCACACAATGCAAGTGATCTTTTTGACGTTATCATTTATTGCCTGCAGAGCTGATGGAGAGTCTGCGCCAGGCTGAGCGGAAGAACTGGACGCTGGATCAACACCATATTGCCAACCTCTGTGACTCCCTTAATCAATTCCTTACTCAAACTGGTCAGCTCCCTCATCTGATTGGCCCACAACAGCCCCCTCGAATCTCTGATTCTTGTGCCCTGAACAGTGGCAAACAGGAGCAATCCATGAATCAAGGTAAGTAGGAGGGAGACTAAAAGGACATATAAATAAAAGCCCAATTCTGTGAGTATCCTCAACCACTTCCAGCCTTGCCAGGCAGTGCAGCACTGAGCAATGCAGGCTCAGCTGTCAGAATTGTTCATAACCATTCCTTTGACTTTAAAGAATTAGGATGTCCTGTTTAGACAGACTTATTACGGCTACCATCGACAGGCAGCCTTTCCAGTCAGAAACACATTTAAAAGGTAAACCCATAAGAGGTGGTGTTTTTTGTAGACAGCTAGCAGAAAGGAATGGCAAAGTAGAGATACTGCTATTCCAGGTGGCAGGAGCTGTACAGAAGAAAGCACTTGCAACTGTGTTGGATAAATTGGACAAGGAGTAGGAGGATGCCCTCTCAGGAGAGCACAGAGGCTATTATGATATTGATAGAAATGTGATGGTGTGTATAATCTAGTACTGATACTGAGCCAGCTCATGGTGTTTTTCTTTTACAATAGAGAAATTACTGCTGGTTCCAAGAAAAAGACTGCTGAACAAGCTATAGCTTGCAGTTAGAGCCCAACAACTGAACACCTCCTCAGTCTCCTGTGGGTCTGAGTGAGTTCCTTTGTGGCAAAGCTGCCACCCAAGTCAGAGCCAAGACAGCTGAACAGAAATGTTAAGTTTTTTGTTTTATTCTTCCATTTCACAGTCAATTCCTATGGTCAACCCCAGCCTCCCCATCTCTTCTCTGGGCCATCTCCTATGTATCAGATTTCCACCCAGGACTCTCCAGGATATAATCGCCCAGGTAGGGAGCAACATTGTGAACACTGAAGAACCAGTTCTCATACCCTTCATGCAGTCAAATGGAGCACTGAGAGCAAAGAGGGAACCTGGGCTGCAAGGGACCCTACGTTTGGGACTCTGCCATTGCTTCAGCAAGGTTTCAGTTAGGTTCTCAGTGGCTTCATTTCTTTCCCATTTGATTGCTTAATGGCAACTTTACATGAGAAGCTTATGTTGAAGTCCTTTGTGCAGTAAGGAAAGTTAAGGAGGCTGAAAGTTACTCTCTGTAGAAGCTGCTATGGAGAAATTTCACAGCATACCACCTAGAGACATTTATAGGTGCTGTCTGGTGGAGCAGCTCATGCCAATAGCATTGCTGCTTATTAGACTTCGGAAGAGAGAAAGCCCAAAATCCTTACAATTTCTTTTGCATTTGTTTTTAAAAGCTCTTTCCTTTCTTTTTTTTTTTTTGCTCAGCTCACCATCTGGTTCCTCGGCCTCCGGGGCCTCCTCCAGGTGCCAATGAGGAGATCCCTGATGATTTCGACTGGGACTTAATCACCTAGCAAATTACAGACTTGATAGCCGTCCTTAGTGAAGGACGTGGGAGGGGAGGGAGATATGGGGTCAACGGTGACAGCACCACCCTTCCCAGCCTCCCGGCCTCACCTGTAAATAGATATATATTCTCTATCTCCGCCAGAGAAGCCACCACAAGATGCTGCCGAAGATAATCCTTCCTTGCGTCCTGTTTTTTTTTTCTTTTCTTCTTCTGTTTATTATTATTATTGTTATTACCAATAATTGAGCACAGCCCTCCCCCTCCTCTGGTGGCCTTGGATGCATCAGAATGGCTTCTTTCATGTTGTGTGGTGCCCTATGGAGGGCAGAAAGATGGGTCCTTGGTGCCATGAAAAGACTTGGAAGGCTGAATCCTTGAGTGTATCTTTCTCTGCCTCCATTGTTTTGCGTTTAACAATCCCTCTTTCCCTTCAAGGTGGTCATCAAATCAGCCACATTGCCTACTGGAATGAGAGAGCCTAGTGAACCCTGGGAGCCTGTAGTTTTATTGTTTCATAAATGTCTTAAAGGTCAGGGGCTAAAAGGACACTGGAGGGGTGATCTTAGCTCTGTGAATTTTGTTGCACCAGAAAGAAAAGTAAGGAAAGTAGTTCCCAAGTACAAAAGGAAGGGGTAACCCCTAAGGACTGAACTGAGCAGGGAGGGTAGTTTGGAGAAAGGAGAATGTATCAGAGATGGTATTTCAGCAGAAAGGTTGAGTTTGAGAATGCTGTGTCACCTGGACGACTGAGAGAATTCTGACCTGTTTCCTACACTGCCTTTTGCAGTCTCCAAGTGAAACATCCACACCCATCAGATAAAAGAGAAGCAGTCAGGGGTGTCATATGCTTCAGCAAATTCCATTCCCCACAGCTTTTAATTTCACCCCACACCTCTTCAAACCCTTCTTCAAAATATGTCATGAGGCTTTTACTTGCATATGCAAATTTGGAAGTTTCCTCCCATCAGTATTTTTTCAGTTGTTAGCCCCCTTGTATTTCTTTGAAGACTGTCCTTGCCTGTAGTTTGAGAGTGGCCAAAAACAGGAGTCTTGTTGCATAGGTGCAAGTTCCTGGTCAGTGGTTCCTATTTTGGGAATAAGAAAATGGTGGGGAAAGAAAGCTGCTGCTCAGAGTGGAGGTGGATTAGGGGACTTCTGGTCAAATAACTGGAGGCCCTCACAAGAGGGGTTTTTAAGAGGTACATTTGAAGAGAGAGGATGAAGTGAGGCAACCTTTTAAAACCAAAAAGACGGAAGTCATTATAGAAGAGAGGAGGATGGGTCAAGCCAGCCCCCTTGCAGTTTAGCTGGGGAGATGATGGAATCTAGTGTAAATCCCAAATGATAAGTTTTGTCAGCACTTGCACATTAAGAAGGTGGAGATGGTGCCAGGAACAGGAGCGAGCGTTGAGACTCCTCATCCCCAAAGCTGGTCCCTGTGTTCCCCTTTTTATCTGGTATGGCCCCATTCTGCCAAACCGCTTGTTCCCTCTTAGTGTTTTGTAAATACTCCCCCCAGCCCTTATTCCCAGTGAAGGGATGAAATGAAATCATTATGGCCACTTGACAGACTTGGGGTGTGGAAGTAATAATGTCTACTCTGACTGCTGCAAGGTGGGGAACTAGCACGGCATTTTAAATGTGCTGTAAGGATAAACCAGTTGGATCTTTGTCAGGGAAGAGGACAGTCTCATCATATTTCGGGGAGGGGGAAGATATTTTTATTTGGGTTTGGTTTTTTCCTGTTTTTTTTTTTTTTTGTTTCTTTTTTAAGTGTGTGTTTGAGGGGGGAGGGGGGAAGTTCATCACTGTTTCCAAGAGAAATGAGGAATCCCAGGCAACTTGGACATGGAGTCAGCTGTTCTTGCTGCTGCCTTAGGATGGGAACGATACAGCTTTGAAGCACCTGTGACAATTTTCTTTAGAATGTGGCACCAGAGACACCCATGAGAGACAACCTCTGGCAGGTGCCAGTTAGTGCTTTACAGAGGATGTTAGAGCTAACCCTGTAGTAGTCTGAAAACACCACCAGGAACAAAAACAAGATGTCGTTTCCTGCGTATCCAAGTGCTCCTCATTTGCATATTTGACTCATTCAGATATTAAGTTATGCCTCATTTGCATATGTAAATACATGCAGATCAGTGTGCAAATTAGCCTCATTCCTCTGCCACTTGTTAGTGTGTTGGAAGGCATGGGGTGGGTGTTTTGGAGCTCTGCAGGGAGGGGAGGGATGCTAGCCTGTCCCAGAGAGGGATTATTGGAGAGGCCCCCCTGTGCTTTGTGTCAGTGGTCAGGGAGAGAAGGGCATGGTTTCACAAGTTTATTTTTGTGCATGCTTTCTTAATAAAAAGAAAAAGTGAATGTTTATGGTTTAACTCTTTTGGTGCCAGCCTTGAATTTTTTTTTTTTGCAGCGGTGCCCATCAGTGGTTTGTCCCCATCTACTTACCTTAGAAACAGGATTTAAGTGTGGACATAACAAAATCAACAGCCCACACCTATACGTATGTCCTAGGTTAACACAGCCCACTCTCACCAACTCTCTCCTCCCCACACACAGACATGAGGGACCCAGGAAAGGGGGAAGGCAGAATTGTTCATGGAGATAAGGCAATTTGCTTACTTTAATGTAGGGATATCAGATTACACACAAGAAAAGATAAAATAACCAGCATATGCAGCAGCCAGGGCAAAAGGCAAAATGGGAACCAGGAAAACCAAAACTGAAAGAAAGGGATGCAACCCTGTCCACAAGCCCAAGGAAAAAGCCAACAAAAACCTGGAACAGGAACCTTTACAAGCTATAGAATGTATTTCAAGTACCATAAGGCTTGGCCAACCCCTTCCTGTCATGCAGTAAGCAGGGTGTAGAATATATGACCCAGCTGGCACTGTAGCTTTGTGCCACTGCAGTAGTCCCATTCCCCATAGTGGGGCTAGTCAGCTTAAAACACTAATTCTATATCATCTATGTCATACTCAGCAGCAATTAACATCATACATAATTAACTGTCTATGCTTGCCCAAGGTGAGATCATCTTATGCTCCATCATCATTACCCACCACACACACCCAGGTCCCTAAGCATAAGCAGTTCCACAGGTAGATTTGCCTTTACCTGAAACAGGACTAACCTATACCTTTTTCCCTAAGATATTCTTCATGTGTACCACAGGAACTCTTATCACCACCTACAGCGTGTGGCAGTTTGGATTGGACAGGGCCAACTCTACTAGTAGATCCTCGAGTGTTAACCAGCTAAGTGACTTGTGCTAGATGTGCACCTGTTCTTAAAGGTCCCTCATCCCATTGCTTTCAGGATGTTTTTTTCATTAGACTGTTGTAATGTTTGACCTTTCCAGCAACTGGTATATGATAGATGTGATACGTCTGCTTAGTGCCATGCTCCTTGGCTCAAGTGTCTATAAGGCTGTTTTGAAAATGAGTCTTATTACCTGACTCAATTCTTCCTGGGGTGCCATGCCACCACAGGACTTTTTGTTTGAGACCCAAGATGGCCCGAGCAGTTGCAGGAGGCACTGAATATGTTTCCAGCTATCCAGTGGTTGCTTCTACCATTTTAAGCACATAATGTTTGCCTTGGCAGGTTTATGGCAGTGTGATGAAATCACTCTGCCAGACTTGTCCATATTTATATTTCAGCCATTGCCCCCAAAGCACAGAGGCTTTACTCACTTGGCCTGTTTGATTGCAGCACACGTTTCACATCCACGGATAGCCTGTGCAGTAGTGTCCATGGTTAAGTCCACCCCCTAAGCTCCAGCCCATCTGTATGTTGCATCCCTTCCTTGATGGCCTTGTGGATCCACCGAACTAGAAATTCTTCACCCTTACATTGCCCGTTGTAGTGAGTTTGCAGTGACCTGCCCCCCCACCTTTTAGAACCCC